>VCCN01004649.1:67039-90258 GCA_006491835.1 Architeuthis dux
AACCATTTGCAACTAAAAGCCGACTTTAAATGTTGTTAAAATGATTATTGTATATGCTTGTAGATAAGTCAGGCATTTAATTTTAAATAAAAAGAAAAAATCTATGCTAATATTACACTGCATCCAATGCACTGGTATTATGACTAGGGGGCTGTCTACTGCAGGGGCGTGGCTGTTGTGAGAGGTGAATTTAAATTTAAATATAATTTCACTGCATTTATATTAACATTTTACAATAACAAATCTCCCTAAATGCTGGAGTGGACCCCTCAAACCGCCAAAGCCGCCCACCCACTCTCCCTCAGGCCCCAAATCTCCAGCCACGCCCCCTTGTTATGAGGCCTGGATGAGTTGCAGTGAGCGCTTGCCAGTAGTCCTCCAAATACCCTTGTAGACCATTCGTCTTTTAGTTCGTTGTGTATATATATATATACATATATTAATACTGTTGGTTAGTTGGCATGCAAGGCACGTGATGGGTAAATGCAATATTTGTTCAAAGGAGGTTTCAGATGTTAGTTGTTGAAGACATTTAAAACTCCCTTTTATTAGAAGCGCTTCCATTATGGCAAGTATTTTTTTACAGTGGATGTGTTTTATAATGTGTGTGTTAACAAGAATTTGGCATATGGGAATTTAAAAGGGTGTGTGTTTGTTTAAATGGGTGTGAATAGCACTTGGATCAGAGAGGTGGCAAGTGAGACGATAGGGTAGTAGTAGTCTGGCCAATGTAACGGTTCGATTGTGAATGGGTGATACAGTCTTCTAAAGGGCAAGTGAATTTGTATATGATATTGGTTTGGGTTATAGGTGAGTTTTTTTGTAGGGAGGGTTTGAGTTTGAGGTTTTCTGTTTGTTATAATAGATAATTAATTGTATATGATTCTCTATGACGGCAGAGGTGTATTGACGTATTATACATTCTAATGCAGACTCGTCTTGTAGTTTTGGTGCATCTGGTTACAGTAAAATAAGGTGATGGTTTTGTTTTTATTGTTGTTATTTGTGTTATTGTAGAGTTTATATAAGTAAGTTTTCTATATCTATATATATTCTTCTCATTGCTGTTTATTCATTCATTTATTTTTGTTTCAGTCGTTGGGATGTGTGCTGTATGCTTTAGCCTTTCTGGAATCACCATTCGAACAAGATTACCAAAGAGGAAACAGCATTGCTCTTGCGGTGCTTGGAGGAAATGTGAAATTCCCTGAGAATTCTGGGTAACTTTACATTTATGTTTCTCTATTTTTTTTCAATTTGCATCAGATTGGCTGAGTTTGGGCCATAATCCCGATTGTCACAATCCCAAAAGGTTGAAATCCCCAAAACCACAATCCTGAAAGATCAAAATCTCAAAAAATATAATTCAGGAAAAAATAATTTTAAAAACATTCTTAAAAGACATTTATTTACAGTTTTAAAAAGGATTTATTTGAGAAATATATTAAAACAAATTTACTTTTTTTAAAAATTAACCCCAACCCCCAACCCTATTATATTTCATTGTGTTGTAGGGAATACAGTAAGAAAGATCTATTGATTTGTAGGGGATACAGTAAGAAGGATCCGTTTATTTGTAGGGGATACATTAAGAAAGATCCACTGATTTGTAGGGGATACAGTAAGAAAGATCCCTAGTGTTGTCATAAATGATTTTTTAAAAATGTCCAAAAAGCCCTCAATACAGTATCAGTCAAAGAACAATCTCTATAAACAACCAGAGTCCTGACCGTTTTCGGGATTTTGCCTTTCTAGATTTCAGCCTCATGGAATTTTGAACTTTTGGGATTGTGATTTTCTGGATGCTGAATTCCCGAAAGATCTGAATCACTAAAGGGCATTTTTCAAGAAAATGCAATTAAAGAAAAATTCTTAAGACATTTATTTACATTTGTGAAAAGGGATTTATTTGAGAAACATATAAAACTACATTTACTATAATAAAAGTTTTTTTGGAAATCCTAACCTTATTGTATTCTAGGAAATACAGTAAGAAAGATCCATTCTGTTGTTAGGGAATACAGTAAGAATGAATGACATGAAACAAAAACCCTCAATAGAGTATCAACCAAAAAGGATCTCTATAAACAACCAGAGCACCTACCTCCTATAATTTAACCTTTTTTTTCAATGGGAATTGTGGTTTTGGGGATTTTGATTTTTCAGGATTGTAGTTTTTGGGGATTTTAACATACAGAATTATGATAATTATAATGACATTTATTAGTTGAGAACCTATATTTGCCTGGCGCTGGTGTGAGCGACTGCTAAACGAGAGGCCTAAATTTATTCACATTTACGATTTAGGCCACTCGTTTAGCAGTCACTCACACTGGCGACGGGCATTTCATACTGTCGACATCAAGGAGCCACACTATATTCGTGCCTAAATATGAAAGTGAGAGTAAAGAAGCCAACAAAGTGTAGGATTAAATAACTCCTGCCTACCATGAGATCTTCGTTAGCTCAGTCGGTTAGAGCAGTACCTGCGTATAATTAGTATCCATCATTTGATTTCATACAGGATTATGATCCGCACGGCATAAATCTCAATTTATGAAATTACAATCAACCTTTTAAGTGATAAGGTTTTCTCTCGTGATTTCAAATTAATTTTCTTCTTTTTTTTTCCCCCAACCACTGTGTTGCAGGGGATACAGTAAGAAGGATCCACTGTGTTGCAGGGGATACAGTAAGAAGGATCGTGGTTCAATCACCGCACAGAGTTCGTTTCATTATTCACATTTACGGTTTAGGCCGCTCGTTTAGCAGTCACATATATAGGTTCTCAACTAATAAATGTCATTATAATTATCATATTTCTGTCGCATAAAAAATTATCCATCATTTTGATTTCATACAGGATTATGATCGACACTGCATAAATCTCAATTTGTGAAATTACAATCTTAAGTAATCTTTAAGAGATAAGGTTTTCTCTCGTGGTTTCAAATTAATTTTCTCGTTTTCTTTTTCTGACCAGGTACTCTAAGCAGTTGGAAGAGACGATAACAATGATGATGGCTGTGAATCCAATGGAACGTCCTTTCATCGAGCAGGTTATTCAGGCCGTCCTGGTGGCCAAAGACACACACGAGAACAGAGTATGAGACGGAATAAACACAAAAAAAAAACAGTGATCAGTTGTCAAGGAAGCTGTTTAGTTTTCAGCCTCCTGCCTCCCTTCTGGCTTTTGTTTATCGATCAGAAAAGCTAAGAGGGGGGTGGGGGAAACAGGTGCTTGGCAGTATGATGAGGGTGCAGTCGGCAGGAAATGTTAGCAAAACTGAAGATAAGCTTAATGTCTATAACTTTGCGAGGAGTCATTAACATTCCAACTTTTGTTCGCACAATCGAATCTCTTCTCTTGTCTGTAATTTTGAGAAGAGCCATTAACATTCGAGGAGTTTTTTTTTTAACAATTGAACTCATTCTTGTTAATTTTGTTGTTCCTGCAACGTTTCAGCCGATCCATTCTACGGCCATCTCCAGGTGCACTATCTGTATGTAAAGAAATGAGTTTAAAAACATCTGCAACCTATGTTTTTTATTAGGCACTACTGATAGTACACCTGAAGAAGGCTGTAGAATGGTTTGGCTGAGATGTTGTGAGAATAACAAGAAGAATAGGTCCAATGTGAAAAAGCTATTTGAATGAAGATAAACCGGTAATGTTTATAGTGGGGTCCAAGGCATAATATGAATAAAAGACTAAGAGTTATTCCCCTTGCAAGATTTTTTTTTTGAATTTGTGAGTTATTTTAAATACACGAAAAAAATCCCTTACAAAACACAATAATTTTATTAAAAAACTGAAGGAAAAAAAAAAAGCAATAATTTATTTTAATACAAAACAATTTAATAACAATAATTTGATACACAATTTTATACAGAGTTATTTAATAATTTATTTTAATAGTTTATTTTAATACACTAATGCAGTCTTTTACGCATATTACACCCTGGACTCCACTATTACAAGAGCACCGATAAACCTTTTCTTACTGTCTATAATTTTGAGATGTCCTTATCATTCCAAGAGTTGTTCAGACTATTGAGCTCATTCTTTGTGCTGCTTTTTGTTGTTTGAACCTCATCTCTACCCCTTACAATGTAAGATTTTTATTTTAAAAGTTTGACGGACGGACATATCACTCATTGTAATGTAGAAGACTGTAGAATGGATCGGCCAAAACGTTGTGCAACACAAAGAATGAGTTCACAAGTCCAAACAACTCATAGAAACCTTTTCCTACCCAATGTTTTTTTGTTTTTTTGACCAAGAAAAATAATTGATTGCATCTTTAATTAGAAGTAAATAAAAAATAAAAATGCAAACATAATTATTTATTATTGTAAATGTCATAAGTAATTATGATTTGTGGAGTTTCTTTCAGTATTATCATCTAACTAGTTAATTCCCATGAATAGATTTACGGGAAAAAATCACATTATTCATTATATAAGTAATCTGCTATCAAAATAAGGGTAAAGATCTACTTTCGTTAACCAAGTCGAAAAAAATAGAATTTTTTTTTGCCAGTAATTTTTTGTGCTTTTAATCCGTTAGACCACCCTAACAGTCTTTCTGGTATTATTTTTGATTTTTCAGAAAAATGTATTTTAATGTTTTACGAGGGGGGTTCTATTTACAATGTAACTGTATGGTAAACGGGACCATTACTTTCGTCCATTGTATGGAAGTGAGGGTTCAAAGTATTCGGTTACTTCCCTTGTGAGGCTTGCATAGAAAAATCGTCATTAAAATATCAAAGAAACATAGTTACCAACAATTTTATTTTTTAGAAAAATGTTTTTTTTTAATGTTTTACGAGGGGTTTCTGTTTACAATGTAATTGTATGGTAAACAGGACTTACTTTATGAAGTATTCAGTTACTTCCCTTGTGAGGCTTCTTTGATATTTTAATGATTTTTTTTTCTCGGTGCTTTCTCTCTCCTGGCGGACACACGCAAAACCTCGGACAGCCTCCACCAAAAAACCTTAATGAAAACCCAGAAAAATCTTCATTAAAATATTAAAGAAACCTAGTTAACAACCTTTACAAGGGAAGTAACAACATGCTTCAAAGCCTCACTTCCATATAAAGGACTGAAAGTAACGGCCCTGTTTCCAATAAAGTTACATTGTAAATAGAACCCCCTCTTGAAAAACATTTTTTTCTAAAAACTAACAACTTCTATGAAGATTGTTAGGGTCTAACAGATTAAAAGCACAAAGAATTACTGGCGAAAAGAAATTGTTTCTATTTTTAAAAAAAAGTTTTTTCGACTTGGTTAACGAAAGTAGATCTTTACCAAAATAAGATTTATTTTCGATTTCGAATTCATTTGTATTTGTGACTTGTTTTTATAATTAATGAAACTGAATCTTTAAAAAAGAAAAGAAAAAGGTTTATCCTTTTATTATCATCTTTGAGAATAAAGTCCGGTTTTCAACCCCCGTCAGCTACAAAAGATAGGATTCAAGGGAGATAACTCAGAATTAGTTTGAATATTACTCGAACATTTCCCCCACAGACCACTTATTGTTCTTAGAAATATGTGCCGACTCTAAGAGTTTTTTTGTTGAGTATTAGTTGGTTACAATAAAATTAGAATATCACAAGTTTCCTTAAACTACATTTGTTTTGAAAAATATATCTATTCTGAGAAGAAATGAAATAATAGTCAATGGGATAAATACACTTTCATTTTTTAATTTTTTTTACAAATCTCTTTGAAGTCTGGTTTAATGGTTAGACAACTGGATTCTCATATCTGCTTCAGCATTCGGTCTATTACAATGATTAGGTTTTATTGTTGTGTAAACGGGAAATCCTGCTTCACATGAATACATAGTTGGAAAGGGGAGAAGTATTTTAATGGTCTTTTCTGATAGCTGTAGATATTCTTTTTATTTTGGGATTATTTTTTCATTTCATCTTTTTCAAAATGATTTTCATTTCGCGGAGATATTTGATGGGTTGTGCGGACCCCACTTTGAGAACAGCTTCTCTAATCCATACTGCAATGTTTCTTTATTTAACTTTGGTTTTAATTTGTTCATTGGGATTAAATACTTCTGGTTATCTATATTCTCTGTAGATCAGGTTTGCCAGATTTGGACGGAAGAGGAGTTAATCCGAGCATTATATCAGAGACCCAACACAGGCATTGGAATAGCATTGAATTTGGGAATGTCAAAAAAATGCCAACTTTGATATTTTATATAATTATTCGATTAAATTTTTAGTGTTATTTTTTTATATTTTGATTTCGCATGGAGTAAATTAATAAAATGTGTATTTTTACCAGTTAGATATTTTTACCTTATTTTTAGATATTTTTCTGAACAACTAGATATATTTGGATTGTTTTGCCTCAATTTTGGATAATCTTTAGATATTTTCCTGAACAACTAGATATTTTTGGATTATTTTTGCCTCTATTCTGGATATGAACATTTCCAAAGGGTTGGCAATGCTGGTCTGGGGTCAGTGGTTCAATACCATCCTCAAGAGTCTGGTATTGAACCTCTGCCCCCATATTATCTCCCTTTCTGGCCAAATCTGTAGATTTTGATGACATTGTCGTGTTCAATCCCTGTTAATGTTTCTTTTGAAATTAGGAAGGCTGGCAGAACGAAGCTTTGGGCTTCCTGTGTCACGGATAATTTTGACCAATCTGACAGGGTTGCCGTTTGGTACTTTTCCATACCAAAAATGGGATAAATTTGGTACTGAACAAAGCTATTTGGTTCCCGAAATAAAGATTTGGTACTGAAGGAAAATTTATAAAAGATAACAATCCCTACAACATAAATATACATGAACAATAGATATAAAAGTGTGTATTTAATCCATTTTTCCTGCAAGCTTAGTCTGAAGATGGATTTTAAGTTATTTGATTATTTTGGTACCAAAGCTACTTAATTTGGTCCCAAGACCATACAAATCTAGTCCTGTATGGAAAAAGACATCTGGCAACCCTGCTTCAAACTTTAGAACCTGGTTTTGTTTTTTGAGGGCTTGTTTTTTTGTTTTCAATAGCTGGTGCAAATATTTAAATAATTATCTTGTTTAGCCTTTAAAAAAATTATTGATAAAAATGAATATAGAAACTTCAGGGAAATATTAGAAATTTTTATTTTTAGACTTTGTTCATATGCTGTATTTTTAACAATTTCATTATCTTTAATGGTAACCATTGACTAAAGGGACCAAATAAACTAATTTGTATGAATTTGTCTCAAACCTCACCTGCTCTACCTCATCTTTTTGGCTATCTTTTCCTGTGTGAAAATCTAAGAATTAAAAAAAGTCTAGAAGGAGCGATGTGTTGTTTTTTGTATCCAGCACTTAATTACTAATTTTTCGTGGCCCTTAGGAAGTGACACAAACTTGTCATTATTTTCTCTGCTTTTTTTTTGGGGGGGGGGGGGACTTGATACCATTCATCACGTTCAGAATTGTCTCAATATTGTTAATGGCTTCCATGTTGTAACAGATTGCTCTCAAAATCCTGTAATATCAAGGCTGTTGAAACAATTCATATTGGGGGAGCTGCAAGCGAAGCGGAAAATCTTCTTTTAGACTACGCCCTTTAGATCGCTGGAAAATACCCCTATTGTAAAAAGTGCAGTATTTAATTGATGGATACATCATGATATTTAGATATCTAATTGAAGATAATTATGAACGCTTAGGCTGCTTAGGGAATCGTTGAAAATAGAGCTTCAAAATCTGTCAGAAATCAATGTATTTTTCAAGTCATCCACCAACTTGGGTAAGGTCTATTATACACCTATGAACTAGCAAAAAATAATTGAAGGGGATAATTGGTTTATTTACTCTTTCTGTAATCTTAAAGCTAGCTTTTTGTAGCATTTTTCGAAAAAAATAAGGAATACCTATTAGCAAATGGTTCCGACGGCCCTGAATATAGAGTATTTATGATATGGCTTGATACCATTCATCAAGTTCAGAATGGTTTCAATATTCTTAATGCTGCCATGCTGTAACAGATTGCAACCAGAATCCCATAATAAATTTATGCATACCTAAGAAGTAAACAATGGATCCCCCATCCCCTAGCAAAAAGATGACTTTCAGTTGGAGGAAAGGTTGAGACAATTTCATATTCAATCTGAGAAAAATAGTCTTCAATGTTTTGATTTACTCTTTTGTCATTTTCCTTTTTAACATTTACGAATATAGAATTAAATATGGCTGCCATCAATAGAGAGGAAGAGGATGAGATTGAATGCTGGTTCACTTATTTTGTTGTTTGACTTTTGGGTCATCGCCAACAAAAGTGTGTAGAGACTTTTAGTACAGGGTAGGGCAAAGGTCACTTTCCATTTTAAAACTCGAATAACATTTTCTTATAAAAATGTGAAGAAATTTTCCCTTTAAATATACTGTGGTCACCAACCCGGGTGATTTAAGCTTTTAAGTGGGCAATAGAACCAATTACTGGGTCGCAAGGTCTGGTATTATGTCTGTCTTTCTTCCTTCTGCCACACAGACAATACCTGAAGTCTTTGTTGTGGCTAACAGCGCGTTATTACAAAGATTACCAACCAAAATAGTGGCTTTTCTTTTAATGTCTTAATATATGATAGATACGTGGTATATTTACTTTTTGGGGCCTTTGTACGAGTTTTTGAAACAGTTTTAGCTATTTTTGACAAATATAGCCATTAAGTGGCTAACTGGATTTAAAATATTAGTCAACGGTACAGAAATTTTACCCACACAAAAGTGGGCGCTAGGCATAAAACGGTCAGATATACAGATATATGCTTTAGATATACAGTGGATATTCATCTTTGCAGAGTTGAATCCTTTGTAGCCAATGTTCTGACAGCTTGTAATTTTATGTCTCCAATGCTCTATTTCTTTTTATGGAAAGTGACTTTTGCACCACTCTATTTAAATGTTGTTTTTTTTTTTATTGATTTTAAAAACTTGTACGGACAGCAGTTTGTCTAAATCCACTTTACAGCTGACTTATGGTTTTCTGCCAGAAATCTGCTCGGTTGGTTAACTCTTTCTTTCCTGATAACGCCTCTAGGTGTGATAATAAATTTCACTCATGCCTTGATCACGTGTGGAAGCTTGATCTCATATTTGCATCATTTTCCAGGCAACAAAAATTGCTTAAAAAACCTGTTTAAATTTAAATCTCAATCAATAATAATACCTTTTTCAATGAACTTTTCATGATTTTATTTCACTGGACTTGGAAGTCATACATTGGGAATAATCACTGAAAATTTGGCTGTCAGGGAGGAAAGAGTTAATAGCCTTTCCGTAATGAACCCTAAAATGTATTGCATGGGAAAGAACAATGTGTGAAGATATTTTCTATAGTTTTGAGAAGGGTCATTAACATTCAAATGCTTCTTTGGACGATTGAACTCCTTGTTGTTTGTGTTATTAATACGTTTTGGCCAATCCATTCTTCGGCCTTCCTCAGGTTTAATATCCGAATATAATATCCCGAGAAAAATCAAAGCATATGTCGACTGAATGTATTAGTCAGACAAGTGCGGTGTTCAACCTGGTGTGGTTTCCGTTACTCAAGGTATGTAAGATCAAACGTGACAAGGTAAGGATAAAGAAACACCCAAATCCTACATTATAAGGGTTATCTCCTTTGAAATTGAAAACTTCTGTTTACCCCATCACATTCGGATATTGCACCAGTGGAAGGCCGAAACGTGTTAATCACACAAACAAGGAGTACAACAATGTCTGAAGTTTTGATTTCAAGCATTTTTATTATTCCGCACAGTTTTCAGGCTAATATCATCATCTTTGTTGTTTTTATCAAACCATTTCAGCAGATGATCTTTGGCCTTCTTCACATGTATGTTACATCCAGTGGTCACTTTGTTTGTTTTTTATCTTCTTAACCCATAAGAACCCAGACCCATTTCTACTTGAAGGAACATTATGTGGGATTCTGGGTAGGCAAACAGTCACATGACTGCACCAGGATATTCAGTAGATGACACTTAGTACACTTCATGGTTAAAATCAAGGATATAATATTATATAAGAGACTGTGCAGATCAATTAAATTGTATGTGACACTGGTGTCACAATGGATTCTTATGGGTTAAGATGATCTTAGATAGGTTGTCATGCCACATCCTGCAAATGGCAACCATTTGCAGAGTTGAACCCTTTGTAGGCAATGTTCCATGACAGCTGATAATCTTATCTGGCTGAACCACATTACTTCATGGTGGCAAGGAATTTGACTTTACTCTTCAAGTATTCTTTGGTCGTGTGCTCCAAGTAAGAAATACAGAGGAGCTTCCTCAGGCATTTCGTTTTCGAAGGCCTGGATTTGTTTTTCTATCTCTACCAGCTGTGTCCATGACTCACAGCGGGATGGTTTGGTCACGTCACACAGCACAACCGCCTTAGCAAGACCATCATCCAGGGCACTGTCGAGTGAGGGCACAGGTGAAGGTGGCAATGGAAGGGCTGGTCCAACAACTCTCGGTGCAGTCTGCAGACAGACTGGCATGAAGGAGGACCTCCGCTTCTCCTGCACTCAGGTCCCCCCAATGACGCCAAGGAACTGAAGAAAACTGAACTCCTTAACCCATAAGAACCCATACCCATTTCTACTTGAAGGAACATTATGTGGGATTCTGTGTAGGCAAACTGACACAGTCATGTGACTGCACCAGGATGTTCATTAGATGTCACTTAGTACACTTCATGAGTTAAAATCAAGGATAAAATATAATAATATGTAAGAGATTGTGCAGATCAATTAAATTGTATGTGACACCAGTATCACAGTGGGTTCTTATGGGTTAAGAACACCATAGTTTCACAAGAGTGGTTGCCTCCCAAAGCTTGAGAGCCCTGGGGGAAGAAGAAATGGATTCATGCCTCTCCCAAGAGCATTTGTGCAAATTGAACATAAACAGCTTCAGCCGGTGTTTGAACTCTGTTCGCCAATTCCTTTTTCCGTACTGTTAACCCTTTCGACACTCACTTTCTCTAGATAAAGATACTAGTCTGAAAAGCGTGTGAAATGAAGAAAACAATGGATTGTCTACCTTTAAATCTTTTCTCTTGATTCCATATTTTTTCTTTTGTGCTTATCTATAAAGATGTACATTAAATCAGCTTTTGTCTTTGTAAATTATATACTTATGTTGACTTTGTTAAAAGTAATAATGTCGATTGTATTCACAAACCGATAGAATTTGGAATATATCACCCTTATTCTCTCCCTCATTCTGCAGTGGGTCTGCCACGTAATGGCTTGATTATTGGAGATCCTCATTTGGAATATTTGAAACAGAAAACTGTGAAAATATTTGTGCTTTGGTTATATTGTGATCTTAAAAGTATCCATGGATATACATTGAGTCCAAATGAGATGATTATTGAATGTACTGAATAGATTGGATGAATATTTGGTCTATAAAACCTTCAATGTATGTCATCTGTTTAAAATAAAATTGCCGATCAGAATAGTATGAACTTTCAAAAAAGGAAACGATGTCTCCAAACCTGCAAATCCTTATGTACAATTGAAATACAGTTGTTTGTGTTAGAACGTTATAGTCTTATTTCTGTGATTAAGTTAATTTTCTTTTTATAACATTAATAAGAGCCTTTGAGGTGGTCGAGGTGTGTATTTCCCTATCAGTATCAGTGATCAAGCCCAGGTAAATACCAAGACTTTGGAAGCTGATTTTTAAGGCAGACAGGTTGCTCTCACTAGGAAGGGAGGATCGCTTTGCAGTCTTTTGGCTAAGATCAAAGTGTAGTATCTGTTCTTAGAAACCACCATGGCCTCGAAGTTCAGAGAACCACGGCCCTTCACGTGTCCTTGTGGCATGCTCGGGTATCTTGGCCAGCTGGTTGGGAGGCGATCTCCATTAGCATGTGCAGGATTTATCCCGAGAAACTTTTTGACCCTTAATATAGACTAGACTAAGCTGAGCTTAGTCAATACTAGTTTTTCCCTGTGAAAAAAAAAAAAGTTCACTTGATATACAGGTTTCACTCTGTTATCCAAAAGTGGAACGTCCCCACATAAAATCCTTTTGTGAGCTGAAATTTTTAAGCGTCCCAATACCCTAAGATGGTATGTCAGGCTGAGTCATCGGATGTTGTGGTGATACGAGGTACAGGGGCCTTTTCTGTAGAAGATTGAGGAAGAACGCTATTTTTGCTTTTCGCCTTTTTTTTAAAAGCAAAACAAAATGGAGTAAAGCGAACTTTCGAAAAGAGGGGACTACACATGTTTGTATTCTATTCAATGATCTCTTTAGAAAAGAAACTATAAAAACTTGTTTCAGTGGAAGAGTCCATTTTTTAAAATGATGGATAGTAGATATTCCTATCAGCAAAATTGTTACCTCAAAGTGGAATAGTCCATGGTTACGGATAGAGAACCAAGAAAATCACACTTCATTATATAAGTAGATAATTTTATAACATCAAGAACAGATTTCATGAAAGAATTAATGGTCAAATTGTCTTAAGGGAAGGAGTGAAAGCTTAGTATAACTTTTAACTTTCTGATGGTGAATAGTCTTTGCAATCTTTGGTAAAAGGTCCATTTGTTGTACATTTTTTCAATTGTATTGTTTGCTTGAATCCAGATTTAACCAGAGCTAAAAGTGTTTGTGATAGCTTGTTTTTTAAGTGGAAGTAATGATAACTCCGTGTCTATGAGAGCCCTCTGCCTTTTGGCTAAGATCAAAGTGTAGTATCTGTTCTTCGAAACCGCCATGGCCTTGAAGTTCAGAGAATCATGGCCCTTTGGGGGTCTTTGTGGCATGCTCGGGTATCGTCCTGGGAGAAGTTGCACGGGATATCTTGGCTGTGGCTAGGATCAAAGTGGAGTAACTGTTCTTCCAAACCGCCATGGCCTCGAAGTTCAGAGAACCACGGCCCTTTGGGGGGGTCCCTGTGGCATACTCAGGTATCTCCGTATATATGGGAAAAGTTGCACAGGATATCTTGGCCAGCTGGTCGGGAGGCGATCACCATTATCATGCTCGAGAGCCGTCCTGAGAAGCTTTTGACTACTGACCAGCTTATCCCGGTCCTCATGGCATTTGTCTCAGTGACAGGGATTTGCGATTCTCCCCCCCTCAAGTCTCTAGTCACAGGGACATGGGATCTCCCCCTACCCCTACTGAATTCGGCTCTAAATGACACACCAAGGATCGATGTGCTGTAAAACAAACAAAACAATCAATCAATGTCTATGAAAAGTTATGAACTTCCAGTGTTTTTTTTGTTTCTTGCTTTAAGCACTCTTCAATGCAAAGAGGTTAATAAAAGCAATTATTTTGTCAGATGCAATAAAAACATTTAATGTCAAGAAAATGAATCAATCTGAACTGAAATTCTGGAAAAAAACGGTTTTCGTTTTTCTTTCCTTTTTTTTTTATCAAAAAAAAATTTTTGTTTTTGACAGTTACATATTTTTTCTTTCTACTGGTTTACAAAAAGTTACATTGTAAAAATACATTCCACATTACGAAATAAGTGTGTCTACAATTGAAGCATATACTGTAGGAGAGGCGAACTCACCACTGTTCTGAAAATGTGTTTTCTATGGCAAAGTATTCAGCAATCCCTGCTCTATCTGGCCGTATAATCAGCAAGTTTCCAATTCGCCTCTAATACTCTGTTTTGCCATTGTTTACATTGCGATTTTTCCTGAGTTTTCCTCATTAAAAGAGGAATGATATTATTCAATTATTTTCCAACCTTTTATCATATGAGGTGACTACTGTAGGAGAGGCGAACTCACCACTGTTCTGAAAAAGGATTGTATTCAGCCATCCCTGCTCTATCTGATGGTATAATCGGCAAGTTTACAGTTTGCTTCTAATACTCTGTTTTGCCATTGGATACAATGCAATGTTTTTCACCATGTGCAACACCCTGGTTTTGTGAGTTTCCCTTGCCATTTTAGGAATGGTATGTGGTTACTAATGCACAAATTTTGGTAATTTTTCTGTAATATCCTGTAAAAACAATATTATAGTCATATTCTACACAATATACTGAGGTATCGTACACATTTTTATGAAAAACAAACTAAAAATATGGTCGATATGCCATTTTTTAAAATCCCCAAACTTTGGAGATCATTTTCTCAAAACTATGATTTGGTTAGTTCGCCATCCTACAGTAAACGACTAAATTCTTTGTGGCTTTTATTTTAACGTACATTCCTGCATCATCACAAACAGTTAGCCACCTGTGAATTTTGATACAGTACCAGATGATTTATTCCAGAAAACCGGAATTACCAAAAAACAAATGGCTAGTTTTGAATCTGGCGGCCTTCTTAGTAGTTCGCTGCTCTCTTTTTGTGGTGTGGGTGAATTCTTAATGATGTCTTGGTTTATTTTCTGCCATAATCCGACACTGTCACTAGCCCTTTGTACTAATTCCACATTTCACTTGCGTAACCAGTTAATGGACCAGGAGTTGAATCCTGCATTGAATATCCTCCGCCCTGTCCACCGAAATAGTTGTCACATGCTAGGATGAGCAGATCATTTCACTGATGTATATGAATGCCTCAACTAACTTCACCTGGTTTGGCCCGCCAGTCTAAACGATTTTCCAGGGTGTGGCCGCTTACAAACAGCTGCTTGGAGCCACAGGTGAGAGCTTGGTGCCAGGTGGGCAACAAAGTTGGAAGAACTACTCTTGAAGAGCACGACTGTCTCTCAATCAGAGGTGCTAGCTCTATCCCTGAAACAACCGCACAACCCTGCTTTAGAAGTGTATTAATTTGTATCTGTTAAATACAGATTTCATTCTTTACTTTTCATTGTTTATTTTATATTTTTAAGTACCATATATTTCTGCGGATAAGGCGAACTTCAGATCAGACAAGACCCCCAATTTCAATCTGAATTTCATGGTTTTAGCTCAATGTTTAGTCATTGCTTTTGTATCTGGCCTATAGGATTAACTCCTATGTTTTGGGTGTATCTTGAATGCTTCAAGTGTCGTCTTATCCACCAAAATATACAGTATCTATTAATCCTTTGTACAGAAATCCAGTTCACCTCCGTTACCGAACTTGTTGGATAAATGGTCCGGTACTGTAACATAATCAAAGCAGAGCACTTTTAAACTGTGTTATTCCTTTGTTGCTTCAGTTCTTTGTGGATGGAATCATTCTAGCACGTTTAGCCTTTCTCTCCATATATTTGAAGGTCAATTGTAAATGTAAATAAAGTTCAGCAATAATGACTGCATATAATTTCCATTCAGCTTTTAACACTGAAAGAAAGATGGAGTCAACCTTAAAACCTATCTAGTAAATACGTGGTTATCTGCCCTTGTTCAAAGACTTTATTGTCGGTCATGAAATAAAACATTTTTGGGAAAAAAATCTTTTTTTGGCTTGTTTGTTTAGAATAAGAAAAAACTTCTTTCTTTTAAAAAAAAAAAAATTCCACTGTTTATCATATAGGTAAAATATATGCATTGATACTGTCATATCTTTCATCTTGGTAAGACTGCTGACATTTCAGTGACGTCAACCGGTGTTGAGGCAAAATGTGTCCATTTCAATTCTGTCAATTTCGGGGTGCTTGATCCTCACTTTATCCCAACAGCCTATGCAAGACCATCACGCAGGGATGCAGGCAACGGAATAACTCGTCCAACAATGTGAAGGAGTGGGCAGACATGGCCAATGCCAGAACTCTTGGAGCAGTCAACAGGGGGGGGGGCTTCAGTTTCATCTGCTCTCACCCCCCAACGACGATGGTGCAGTAAAGGAACTAAATGATGATGAATTAACTCAAGAAGCAGAAATGAAGGGCTGACCTTAAATCAGACAAAAAATAAAACAGGTCTGGTTAGTCACTCAATAGAAACCATCACGTGACCAACACCTTTTGGCAGCATGCCGTGTTGTGGGTGATCAATGAATAAGTTACTTCTCGCCTTTTATTTATTTTCAAAAAACAAGCATGAATGCTGCTGGGCACAAAAAAAGGGACCAATTTAGCATAAACGCACATTGCATATTGAACCCCCTGCCCCACTAGAAATTTAAGGATGGGTATTTTTAAAAATCGTTTTTCCTAGACATAAGGAGTAAATGTTAAAATTTTCAGCCCTCTACGTCCTTTGGTGCAGCCTGTGATGTGTGATACATATATAGCCAGACCAACTTTTTAAAAAACTGAAGAAACCTACGTTGACCGTTTCTAACATCAACTAGGATAGCTACTTACTTACTTATTTACTTACTCTCTAGTAACAACGAGAATTTTTATCTGGATTTCTTAGGTGGGGTGATGTTGATTAGGGTGGAGGTATCCCTTTGGTGGACTTGCATCCTGCCAAGAGGGTGGTCATAAAAACTTGTAAGAATAAAGTCCTGGTCTCGACCAGACGTGAAACTCGCAAGGATCACTAAGTTAACACATACAACAGAAACCAGGTCTTCGTCACTCCATTGGGAGTTGTCTCTTAAGAGATGAACACCTTATGATCCATGGTTATCATAATAAAAGGCTTCTTTCTTTATATCAGAAGGGCAAATTTTCATTTTTGCAAGGGAAAGTCAAGATTTGAGAATTAAAATAAAAATGAACTGAAGTACACTTAACCTGTATGCGTGATACATATATAGCCAGACCAACTGAAGAAACCGATGTTAACCATTTCTAACATCAACTATGATAGTTACTTACAAATTCTCTTGTTGATACTAGTATCTGGATTTCTTAGATGGGTTGTTGTTACTATTATACATTGATTCTTTCAGTTTCCTTGTCTTTATCACAATGTTTCGGCTGCTATACTCTCCAGCAGTGTTCCCTCCAAGCTGTGTGGCCGTGTTCAAGAAAAGATTATGCTGTGCAGGAATTTTTAAAATTTCAGATAAAGAATAAAAAGGTTCAATAATAAATGTGGTCGAACAAGCAATTATATCGCCTTTGCTTTAAGTAACTTCATTTGATTACAGGTTTATGAAAAGATGACAATCTGTACAAATTGGTGTAGAAAATCTGTCTACCAAGAATTCGTTTTTGCCAATGAATAAATAATAAAGAAAAATCAATACATCGAATGAATCATTTCTTTTATTAGACACTATGTTAAAAAGTAACTGACTTTTGTTTCATAAACCTTAGACAAAAAACTATGATTGTCTCAAAAGTAAAAATATTTTCTGCACACTTCTTCAGTTGTTCACAGGCTTTTTGGTCCCGTGCAGGCCATGAAAATATTAGAGGGAACATTGCTCTCCAGCCTTCCACAGGTATGTGAATGTAACAGACACCTGAGGAAAGTTGGAGATTCCATTGACCAAAAGAAAATAAAGACGAAAAAACTGGTCTGAAAGAATGTATCGTATGACCACAAACTCCACAAAACAAATAAATTAAAAAATGTGTGTAAAAATAGATACAGAGAAAGCCGCTTCTTGTGATCACTTTGGAACATTGTCTTTTAGGTAACAATAACTTACTGATAACAAAGGATATCAAAATTGGTACAATTTACATTTGTTGTTATAAACAAATTTACATTATGAAAAATTTTATAAAAAGTGTAATGATTTTTAATTTATTTTAAATAAAGTGTCTGGAACGACTGATTTTGATAACAATGACCATTTGATAATATTATCCATTAGTCCACTCGGATAGTCTAATGGTTAGCACGTCTGTCTCACATGTGGAAGGTGTCTGGTTCGATTGCCTGTATAAGCGAAAAGTGTGGAAAACTCATCACTAGGACAAATTTCCCTGTGCACTCAGCTGCTAATTGAGTACACTTGCAAGGATCACTAAGTTAACGCATGCCATGGAAACTGGTTCTTCGTCACCGGCCATTCATACTCCACTTGGAGTTGTCTCTTAAGAGACGGGATGTTTACGTAACATTATCCATGGTTATCATAATAAAAGGCTTCCTTCTTTATATCAGAAGGTGAAGGGCAAATTTTCATTTTTGCAAGGGAAATAAAGATTTAAGAATCCTCAAAAAACTGGATCTCTCCAACTGACTTTTTGTGTGTATGCTGAGAGTATTTGCATTTGGTCATTTTTGCAAGTTTTTTTCCAGAAACGTCTCCAAGTATCTAGCAACTGCTTCCCCTACCTCACTGTAGGATGAAGGAGAAAGAGCAGTATTCTTTGTTGCTACAGAAACAGCATATCTCATTTTGTATTATCCAGCCTTTTATTCTTTTCTTAGCTCTATTAATGTATTTCATGTGGAACATTCCATTATGAATTTTAGGTTATGGCAGCAGTCGGACATGACAGGCAACCAAACATACTAATTTACATCCCAAAAACTGAATCTCCCCAACTGACAAAGATGAAATAAAAATGCTCAATTTTTTCTCTACCTTTTCCAGAGCAAATTAAATAAATAAGGCAAGCAAAACTGACTTGATGAACATGAAAATATATATTGAGTGAGCCTCAACCTGAATTTGTACTAGTCAACATCAAAAGTTTAATTTAGTAAATCTCAAAAAATAATAAATCTGATACCCAAGTTGAAACAAAATTGAATTATTTAAACAAAATATATGAAGAGATGCATTTCAACTAATTTCACTTAGAAAAAAATGAACATTTGCAACTGTAGCAGTAACTATGTGTTTATTCATGTACATCTTTTATTATCCACCCTTTTATTAGCTCTATTAATGTATTTCATGTGGAACATTCCATTATGAATTTTAGGATATATCAGCAGTCGGACACAACAGACAACCAAACATACTATAAAAAAACAAAAACATTTGCAGCAACTGTAGCAGTAACTCTATATCGGTATACCTTGATTAGTTCGGTTAATTTGTTCCAAAATTTTCCATACTGTTTAAGATCTTATTATAATTTAGCATGTTTCTTTTTTCAGCTTATACTTACTTACATTAATTTGTACAGCACTACCTTAAATCGCACAGCATCAAAACCCGCACTAATCAAGGTATTCCTGTTTATGTGATTACTCATCGATTCAGTTTGCTTGTGTCTTTAATTCGCTAGGAAAGAGATATAGATCTCTAATCTGTAACGGACTCACGCAATACAGTCAGCAAGTTGAAACCACTCATTTTCCTTTGGAACAACCCAGATTTTTATTCCGAGAAATAAGGTCATCTCATCTTTTAGATAACCAATTTTCTGGACATGAGAAATCCGTACGCAACTCAAATTTAATATGCTGTGTAGACAAGTCTGACAAAATCATATATCTTGTCACCTTTGACGATACCCAGTTCACCGTCCGATATTTTTGACCAGCAACACACCAACTATAAGAATACTGATCTAATTCTTCATCTTTGTTTGACAAATATGACGGTTCCACCAGAGATGCGCCTCTCACCTGATTGTACGTATGCATTCATACACACATACACACACACTCTTTTCCTTAATATCTTCAACAAGCCTAGGACAGACATTTTACTAAGTAGTACACAAACTCTATAAATACTTACTTCTTCTCATCAGCTAAGAACTACTTTTTATTATCTTCTGTAATAAATATCTTCTTATTATCATTGCAGAGTATTTTGTATTTCTTTAATCTCATTGCATTTTGTTACTATGTGCAAACTGCATCCTTACACATGCATGTAATTTCATTTCCTTTTATTACTGCAGAACAGGTAGAGAAAGAAAGATCTCTCTTATGCGCATCGTAACATTACCCACTTTATTTCTCTAGTCTCATCAGCACCCTAGCTGTACTTACGGGCAGTCAGACTCTTAAGGCTACTATAGGCATTACTACTGCTACTACTATCAGCTTCACTGTTAGAGATTACTACACTACGACGCCCTCATTATTGTTATTGGTTTACAGTAACTTTTAATTAGTCAGATGACTTAATAATAGGAGCTAGTTAGTTTACTATTAAGACTTACTTTCATCTCCATACGCATCCTATTAACAAATCAAAGACTAATACTATAATCATTCAAAGACAATGAAAGACAGTGACATTAAAAATGTTTTATAGTTTCCATATTTGTTCAATATTATTTAAAACTGCTTCGGAGTCCGCTTTGTAAATCATAAAATAACCCTGGATTTGTGCGGCACTGACATTTTGGCCAGACGCCAAAATTTTCTCGCATAAAAGTTCTGCTCTGCTCTCTGTTTCGTGAGGATAGAAACGCAGAAACATTGTCCTTATTTGGTAAGAAGTGGCAAAGTCGATTTTCTCTCTCATATCCACTCGACCCGGTCGGATAAGCGCGGAATCAAGTCTGAAATTAAAAAGGGAGAGAAAGATGAGAGATTACAGAAAATTTTCTAATGTCAATCTTGTGGCAGCCATGAGAGCTCTAGTAGCTCAATCAGTAGGGCAGTTGCTGTACATAGGCAAGCTTCCCAAAGTAACAGAGATGGGAGTTCAAGTCTCGCTTAGAGCTTATTTTTTTGTCTTCCATCTGTGCTGTATACACAATCAGGAGTGCAATGAAAAGCAAGTAAAATTAAGATGAATGAAAATACTTGTTAAAAATTAATAATGGTTGACAATGCTCCAGCTAATAAAAATAAATCAAGATAATATTACTACTAATACTACTAGATGAAAAGCAACTAAAATTAAGTGAATGAAAATACTAGTTAAAAATGAATAATGGTTGACAGTGCTTCATCTAATAAGTTTTCATCTAATGAGTTTAAAATTCCCCAAACATAGAGTATTACGACGTTGGTGAAAGGTTATTTTGTTTTAAAATAGAGTCTTGCGACTTTGGTGAAAGGTTATTTTGTTTTAAAATAGAGTCTTGCGACTTTGGCGAAAATGTTTGGGGGAGGGCTTACCCCTCTGCAGGAGATGCAGTCAGCGTATTCTAAGCCCCAGCCAACAGGGCTGTACATGATCTGTGTAGTTGCAATGAAAAGCAACTAAAATTAACTAATAAAATAATTAATAATGTTCAAAGGAGACGAATGTGTTTCACAAAAGATTTTGAAAACAAAGATAATGGTGGTGTTTTTTTTATCAAGAGTATGCAATTTTATAAATGATTAAGCAATTATTTACAAGTGTAAATATAATCTTTCTAAATTATTAAAATGCATGAATTTATGGATTTTCTGTCGTTCTACCAGTAATGAGTTAATAAGATATATTTTTTTAAAAAGATGAATAATTGTGAATAAATACTGAAAGAAATTTGTATTGACAAAGTTCTGGATCAAGAAACCAAATAAAACCGAACTTTGCAACTTACCTTTCTAAATAATTTGTTGTCATAAAGACAATTCGGCCTTCAGCAGACGCAACACCATCAAGTGCATTAAGCAGGCCGCTGAAAGTCAGTCGACCAAATCCTTGATATGCGGCCGGGTCTAAGGGAAATGAAAAACAAATGGAGCAACGGTCAGGTTATTGGATATTTAGGCAGTTGTGGATGGGGTCACAGATTTGACCCCCACAGGTGTTGAAATTTATAAACAGGATATCGGCCAGGGATCGGAAGACACACCAGGTGTGGAAAGGTCATAAACAGGATATTGACTAAAACCCTGAGATGCAGAGGGCAGGCTGGAAAATCAGTGTGGTCGTTTAAACCCGATAAAAGCCACACACAGCACTCTCGGAAGCCAGAGAGATCCCTTACGCTTGGGACGAAGACAGGACCAATTTCCCTGTTGTCAAAGGACCTGTATGCCATGCTGTCTGAGAAAAGTCTTTCGGCTCTCATTATTTCTCTCCCACTCTTCATTCTCCACCACTGAACGATGTGTCTGATGGAATAAAAAATATATCCCCCTCAGAGAGACACCGGACCCCCTCAGAGAGACATACCACCCAGGCCTGGGAAAACACAAGACCAATGTCCCTGTTAACAGTCTGTCGGCTCTCGTTACCTCTCTCCCACTCTTCATTCTCCGCCACGACACAATGTATCTTATGAAATAAAAAATAAGTTTTGAGTCTTCCTTTTTCTCCAAGTTCAGGATTTTCATCCCACAGACCAAGAGGGCTACACAACAGTAATAATAATGATGATATTTGAATAAATAATATTACAGTATTATGGAGTTAGCCTCTGGACAAGTACTAATAGTCTAAGGCATCTTTGTAAATATTAGCCTACCAGATACCTCAACTTTGCATAGACCAGGGGGGTATTTTGAATCATTTTTGAGGGGGGAAAAGTAGGTCTTATATGCTACCAAATACGGTACATTCAGAGCTTAACCCTTTATGGGGCAAGTGACTATATATGATCACCTGAGGACCCGTCAGCCACATGCAAATATTGTAGCCACAACGTCAACATAATCCGCACCAATGTAGTCTGCAAGCTTTGCAAAGAACACTTGTGCTTGAACAAAGACACTGTTTTGAGGCATACCCCATTAAATTAGCCCGTTTTCGGTCCACACAATAACATTTTAAAATCAACCCGGAGGTGTTATTCTTTTTGTTCAATATCAATTTTTTGTATCTATTCATTATATTGAATGTTATTCTATAATTCTATGTTTTATTTAACTATCTACTTTAATTTTTAATTTTTTAATATTTTCCATTTTTGGTCAATTTTTGGGCGAGGCACCTATATGATCACTTCATCAGAGGGGGTTTTGCCCCCATAAACAAAAAAGATTCAGAAAACTTGCAACTGAAAATATCTTGTAATTAGGTCTAGTTTAACATACAAAAAGGTTGTTTTGATATCTAAAATATTTTTAAGGCTGCCCTATAAAGGGTTAAAGGTGTACTTACTTTCCACAGCCAGGTCTCGGCTCACAAATGCTGCATCAATATCTTCCAAAAGGATAATACTCTGTTCTGGGGCGACGGTCAGAAGGTGGTTAAGGCGATCGTCAGTCAAGCTACGTTCACTGAGGTTCATCACACAAATATGATAGTCCAGTTCACCTGAGAGAGAGAGAAAACAGACAAAACAAATAAAAGCCACTTTGAATCCAGTTTAAATAAAGCATTTTTTTTATCAATTGAACATCTAGATACAGATATTTTCTATAGTTTTGAGAAGGGTCATTAATATTCAAATGGTTCTTTTCTATAGTTTTGAGAAGGGTCATTAATATCTTCCTCTTTGGGAGGAAGTCCAGATTATTGACAGAGAACGATGTTGTAAGCATAGAAAAATCTACTCTAGGGTCATTCCATGTCAAGTGGACCAGTGGTCCCTACTTGACCATCTCAGATT
>VCCN01004649.1:139139-150188 GCA_006491835.1 Architeuthis dux
GAGGCAATGCGAAAAATAGGTGTTTTAGAAATTCGATTTATTAAGACACAAAGCGAATTAATATTTTATATATCTACCCCTCGCACCCCCCCCATTCTATCTCCGGTCACCTCTCTTCATCGTGCCGTGGTCAAACTCCCACTGATCGTAGTAGTCCCAACGCCTGGTCCTAGACATCCCCGGTCTGCCCTGTCCGGCTTCGGTCGTCCAACTGATTTTCCCCCAAAACCCAATGACCTCCCTTTGCTCCCACTCGTCAATCAACTCCCAGCCAATCCATAATTTGTCTCAAGCTCTGCCACCCCGGGTGACCTATATTCGGAGAAGACGTTTCTAAGCCAAATTTTCTGAGACACTTGTTCTTTCCATACTACGATGCCTAAAATGCTCTATTTCTATTAACCATCCCACTACTTTGCTACACTTCTGGCCGAAGCATTCTGTTTTTGTTCGCTGTTTATCTTTTCGGTTTCACAGCAGAAAAAAAAGAGTTGCTTCATGAATGTCAGTCTTTTCATTGAACTTGATGAGGCTGCACAGACATGTATTTCTCAAACTTTTTTGTACTACGGCACACTATTAAATACATTTGACATATGTGGCACACCAACTATAAAATGAAATGAATTAGACAAGACATTTCAGTAGTCAATAAACGAAACTTTTCAATCAGCATACTGATATACAGTGTTTCGCGCTAGATTTAGCGCGTTTCTGGTTTTGGCAGTGCAAAAAGCGCTAAATTGGCGCGTTTTCACCTAAAACATTTTGGCCGTTTTGGGCCATTTTCTGGCTGTTTTTGACAATTGTTAGCGTCTTTTTGGTGGTTTTGGGCTATTTAAAAAAATCTAGCGCTTTTTAGCGCTTTTCGGCATCAAACTAGCGCGAAAATATTTTTGTTGGCAACACTGCTGATATATGTACTCATCGCCCCCTTTTTCCTTTCACCTGTCGCTAAAAAGATTGAGATCAAACATTATACAACTTTGTACGGAAGCGGGACAGACATGATACCCGTACTAGACACGTCCAAGACTCGAAATAGATGTTTGCGAAATAGATGTTTACGTAATTGGGAAGATTTACGCGGTACACTTGAGAACTAGTCTGCAGCAGGCTACTGTGCTGTGGCTCACGGGTTGAGAACCACTGCAACCGTCTGTCGCACACAGCGAGTTTTCTAATAACTAGAACCACCGTTCCGCTGATGAGATACAAGAAAATGTCTTTTCTGTACTTGTCTAAAGATAGAACTGAGTGGATGGGTTGGATTTGCGGCAAGCGAATTCCTTTCTTTGTTTATTCGTTATGTAATAATTGCCACGAAATAGCAGAATTCCGGGATTTCATTTCTATCATACGTAAATGGCAGACGACACACGTAAATACATATACAGGGTGGGAAGAAAGTTACGTTAACCATTTTATTAACTCAGTTACATTTCAACCAGTGATGGAAATTGTTTCGGGAAATAGTTATACGGTAAGACTGGGTTTGGGGATCTGAGTAGATGGAATGGTGTGCATGCAAGTCATGCACTGAACGGCCATTGATTTTTCATAAATCCAAAATGTTGGCACGTCCAAAAACGTTTTGAAAAATGTCTTTTGAATATCTTTAAAATTAAAATCTCTTGATTATTAAAATAAAAATCATTACTAACCACGTTTCAGAAGTGTCCAAAGCCGAACAATAATAAATGAAGAATTTTAAAACATTAAAAACATCTATTAATTTAAATATCGTCAAGATGGACGCAATTTAGAAATAGCATCACTGGGACCGCTTCTTAATACAAATCAATTATCTCCCTTGACTCCCGAAAAAATAAATCGGCTGCTTCTCGCTTTATATTTGAGAAGTTATGGCCATTTCTATTGACACATATCGTGTTTTCTCAAAAGTCCGTGGATGTTGTAATTTATTGATTGAATAAATTGGTTAGTATGGATTAAATATATTATTATAATATTCAAACAGTTAAGATTATGACATGGCTTAGTCATTTAGTTATTCAAGAAAAGTAGTCTCAAGATTTTTTTTAAATCCTGAGATGAATCATTATAATTATTACATGGTTGCGATGATTTAAATAATCTATATATGGCCATGCTAAAACATGAACGTTCTCAAAGACACATGAAATCCATGATCGATCTTAAAACATTGGGAAATGTTCGCATAAACATACAGTTAGATGCGGTTAAAAGACAGAGCATACAACATCATAATGAAAAGGTTAAACAAAACAGGTATTCTGCGAAGATTGATTGACGCAGTTATTTTTTAGACCGCCAAAAATGATCATTCCGTGGCCATTTTGAATCTGATGCATCGAATAATCGCGGCAATTATAAAGAATCTTTATATTTAATCAGTAGATATGATGAAAAATTGGCAGGCCATCTAGATACAGCTTCTGTTTTCTCGGGTCTCTCAAACAGAATTCAAAATGACTTGATCGATGCAATTCAAACGGTAATGGTGAATGAAATGAACTTAATCAGGCTAAATTTGTTGCTATTCTCATAGATGAAACGTCCGGTATATCTAACTATGCACAACTGTCAACTGTTTTGCGTTATGTTTTAAAAAGAAAACGTGTTAAAGAGCGATTTATCGGTTTTAACGACCGTTCAGCTAATGCTTTATCTGAACATGTTTTTAAATGCATTGAAACTTGGAAGTGTGAAAATAAATTAATTGCGAAAACCTACGATGGTGCTGCTACAATGGCCGGGCAATTAAATGGGTTGCAATCAAAAGTAAGGGAGAAATATGAATCTGCAATCGTCATACATTGTTGTGCCCATGTGCTAAATTTAGTTCTTTCATACACATGCTCTGCTATAAAAGAATGCAATATATTTGTTCTACAATAAATCGACTGGGTACGTTTTTTACGAAACCACCAAAAAGAACCAATGCATTGGATGAGGTTGTTAAAAAAGAGATTTCCCGAAGAAACTAGATACAACTAGGTGGAATTACTCGTCACGTTTAGTTAATACTGCAAAAGAAAATCGCAATTTCTTAATCAGTCTTTTTGAAAACATCATAGAGAATCCTGATACATGGGATGGAGCCACTATAAATTCTGCAATTGGATTTTACCACAATTTAAAAGATCCAGATTTCCTGTTTTTATTAGAAGTATTTAGTTATGTTTTCCTTCACTGATGTTTTATTCAACACCCTTCAGACTAAAAGTCTTGATATTGTGTATTGCAAAGAACAAATAGATAAAACTAGAACCATCCTCGAAAATAAACTGGATAACTTCTCAGTGTTTTATGAAATGTTGGAAGAAAAGTATGACGCAACAAGTCAAACTAAGAGACCCAGGAATAAATCTCTTGACCCACAACAATATTACAGAATGCTCCACAACAAAATTATTGGCACAATTAAAAGTAAGATATACATCATTAGAAGAGCTTCTAAATCTTAGCAAAGCTACAGAATATTGCAAAACATTTGGATGCTTTAAATTCCTTAACGGCCATTTATGGTAGTTCTTTTGGACATAATTCGTCTTCAGAATGAACTAAATGTTGTATATTCAATGGAAGATTTTATACAGCAAAGTGTATGTAATTTATTGCATTACATTCATACCAAGGATCTTGTTGATGCTATGCCAGAACTCTTCAAGCTTTACAATTTGGTTTTGACAATTCCTTCTACTTCTGCCTCTGTAGAGCGATCATTTTCTGCATTGAAAATAATTAAAACTTACCAAAGAAACACAATAGGAGGAAAAAGGATTTCAGGATTAGCTCTCATGTCTATTGAAAATATATTTGCCCTGAAAGATCGAATTAATTTATAAATGAGGTAAGTGAATATTTCTTTTATGTCTTTTTTATTTTAGACGTATTGAACAGCGATCCCAATGGCCATGTTACGAACACAAATGATTCCTCTTAATTAATTAATTTCATAAGTGATTTAGTAGAACCCATTTTAAGGGTCAAAATCGGGTTGGCGCTTTTGTTTTCCCCATTTAGGTTTTCCCTTATACGGGGGGGGGGGACTTCTTTCACGTTTTAAGGGTCAAAATCGGGGGAACTTGTTTCCCTTCCAAGGCTCTAAACCGAGCGGCGATTTTTTCCCCTTTTTATAGGTCAAAATCGGGAGTTTTTTTTAAACCCGTTTTAAAAGCCAGATTGTTTTTCCCTTTTATGAAATCTTTATAACATATCATTTGTTTTCCTGTGTTTTTATATTTGAAGTTATATTCCCCCGGGCAACGCTGGCTAACCCTGCTAGTTAAGTTCATTGTTCATTAAGTTTAATTTCAAATGAAGTGTTAAATGAAGTGTTCATCAAGTTATATTTCAATTAAATGAAGTGTACGTCAAGTTATATTTCAACCAAATGAAGTGTACATTAAGTTATATTTGAATTAAATGAAGTGTACATCAAGTTATATTTGAATTAAATGAAGTGTACATCAAGTTATATTTGAATTAAATGAAGTGTGCATCAAGTTATATTTGAATTAAATGAAGTCTACATCAAGTTATATTTCAACCAAATGAAGTGTGCATCAAATTATATTTCAACCTAATGAAACGACCAAAATGTTTTAGGCGAAAACGCGCTAATTTAGGGCTTTTTGTACTGCCAAAAAACTAAATCTAGCGCGAAACGCGCTAAATTGGCAACACTGAGTACAGGTGAAATAAGAATATGAAGACGAAATAACACCGATAAATAATTGTGAAACAAGAAACCCTGACCCTAATCCTAACCCTAACATTAACCCTAACAACTATACGCAGTATTGGCTCTAATGTAGGGGTCATGATTGCAAATCTTT
Source organism: Architeuthis dux (assembly GCA_006491835.1). Taxonomy (NCBI): domain Eukaryota; kingdom Metazoa; phylum Mollusca; class Cephalopoda; order Oegopsida; family Architeuthidae; genus Architeuthis; species Architeuthis dux. The sequence continues at coordinate 143,966 of VCCN01004649.1, forward strand.
CGTTTTTCAGAAAATAAATGAAAAATAGAAAAACGCTACAAGAGTTTGTTGGTCTTTTTGGTAGAAAAGTTGATTTGTTTGAAAGAATTTCAAAGAGCAGACGACACGCTGTGTGTAAGCCATAATGGTAATACGGAAATGGTTGTCACTACTTCCGGTAAGATGGTGGACAGTCAATACCAGCTATAGCTTTGTAAAGAGAACCCCCTTGTAAAACTTATGTAAAGACTAACAAATTTCCGGATGGTTCTAGGATCTAATGGATTGAAAGCACCTAAAATTGAAAGAAAAGAATAGTTTATTCTAGGAGAACTGCAAGATGTGTAAAAACGAATCTTAACCAAAATGGATATTTGTAAAAGAAATCTAATTGTGTATTGCCCGAGCAGGGGGGTGGGGGCGTCCTGGATCCTTGGACTCGCCCCACCTCCCCTGGATCCGTGCCAGATTCCATTTACAACTGTTTATCATTCTGATCTTTTAGAGTTGTGGTGGCCACAATACAATCAGTCACGTGATCAGTTGTTCACGGAAATACTCACACGTTAACGGGAAGAGAAGACACGTTGACCGACATATTGGGTGTTGGAAGGAATGCAGAAGAAATGTTGTTTTCAGTTGCGAGAAAAGATATGATAATGAAAGAAACAGGCGACGCTCCGTAGATTAAAATAATTTAAGAGAGAACATTCTCGAAATTCTCTTGGAGTTAATTGTTCCCATTTCTTCTCTTCTCTTCTTTCTTTCATTCTTTCTTTCTTTCGTTATTTCTTTCTTTCTTTCTTCCTTACTTTCTTCCTTACTTTCTTTCTTTTAATTCCCTATGTTTTCCTTTCTTTTCTTTCTTTCTCTTCTTTCTTTCGTTCTTTCTTTCTTTCTTTCTTTTCATTCCCTACGTTTTCCTTTCTCTTTTTTCTTTCTTTCTTTCTTTCTTTCTTTCTTCCTTACTTTATTTCTTTCTTTTTATTCCTTACGTTTTCCTTTCTTTTCTTTCATCCTTTCTCTTCTTTTCTTTCTTTCTTTCTTTCTTTTTATTCCTTACGTTTTCCATTCTTTTATTTCTTCCTTTCTTTCTTTCTTTCTTTCTTTCTTTTCATTCCCTACGTTTTCCTTTCTTTTCTTTCTTTCTTCCTTTCTTTCTTTCGTTCTTTCTTTCTTTCTTGAACAATTCCCTACGTTTTCCTTTCTTTTTTTTCTTCCTGTCTTTCTTTCGTTCTTTCTTTCTTTTTATTCCCTACGTTTTCCTTTCTTTTTTTCCTTCCTTCCCTCCATTCTTCCTTCCTTCTTCCCTTCCTTCCTGCAAATATCACTTTACGTCAAAAGGAGTTTCAAATAAGTAACTCTCTTAGACTAATAGCTGACATTTTCAATGCTGAAAAAATGTCACTTATTTCCTCAAATTTTAGCCCGAAAAGTAATAAACAGAATTGCGTAGACTAATCTACCAAGAATTGTTGGAATTCGTAATTCTTCAAGAAACTATAATTCAATAAATGACGTTATACAAGGTACTTTTTTAAACCATTCCATACCGTTTCCCCGAATCTTGACGAATTAATAAATAAAACTGATTATATATTACATTCATTCGGGGCCGGCGCAATGGTTTCCTGTGCCCTAAGCAAGCCTTAGAATTTATTCCCCCGGTTCTATTCTAATGACTATTCTTTTCAGTTTCGAGTGCACCCCTAGAACATATGCGCCCTATGCGACCTCCTAGGTTCGGCTAATGAACGTTAATTCATTGATAGCTATTTATTTAACTAAAGCAATTATGTCTGCTTGATTAGTTCTCTGATCAGTCGCAAAAATTCATTTTATTTTATCGTCCTGTTCTTACAATGTTGTTATTTAAGATGTAAAATAGAATTATCTTTCAGAAATTTCACTGTTTTTTTCGTTTTTTAACCTCTAAATGGTAAAAAACCCCAAAAGTATTCGACGAAAATGCAGTCGGTGCAAAGAAAAGTCGGCAAAAGTGTTGTTCGCCAAAAGGGTTGTCCCCGAAACGTCCACAGGACTGTGTGTCGGCGACATGTCGTTTGCCGAAATGACCGGACACGATACAAAGACATTATTGTTTATGGGATAGAGATCTTGGGAGCAATGCTGGAAAGTTCTTCTCTGGTTAAATCTTCCATAAATGTGACCTTGTGCCAAAGTTGGCTTAGTCCAATAAATATCCATTATATTCTGAGAATTTAAAAAAAAAGTATTCGACGAAAAGGCTGTCCGAGAAAAGACAAGTCGACAAAAGTGATGTTCGTCAAACAGGTTGTCTCCGAATCGTCCGCTTGACGAAACTGCTGTCGGCAGACTGTGTGTCGGCGAGAGGACACCTTTTAGAGATCTTGTAGAGTCCATGCCTGATCTGGTAAGAGCTGTTTTGCAGGCACGTCGAGGACCAACACTTTAGGCAGGTGGTCATAATGTTTTGGCCAATCGGTGTATATACCATCAAATATTGTGCTTTGTTGGTATTATTTGTTGTTCTGGCACCAGATCCCAGAGGACATATTTAGAGGTCTTGTAGAGTTCATGCCTGATTTGGTAAGAGCTGTTTTGTAGGCACATGGATGACCAACACTTTATTAGGCAGGTGGTCATAACGTTTTGTTTATTTAGATTCTTTCCGAAACGGCACGGCTTGTTGTATACTCTGTTGAGTACCTATCGGCAGTGCGCCGAGAAAGAAAAATCACCAACCGCGGATAAGGCATGGGGCTGCCAAATGACTTATCGATACGAGAAGTTAACGAAGGCTTTTCTGCCAAGTACGAGCGAACAGAGAGCCTACTATGAATATAGTTTTAATCAAGGTGAGGGAAGGAATGTGTCACAACACACAGTACATCGATCCTTGTTGCGTAAGGGGGTGAGTAGTTGCAGGCCAGTCAGAGTAGTCATGCTAACAAATGTCCATCACCGAAAGAGTCTTCAATTGCAGTGGAATCTTTCAGCAGGACAATGCGACCTCTCACACTACATAAACTGTACGCGAAAGGATTCAGGAACATGAAGAAGACTCCACTATGTTGCCCTGACCACCAAACTCCCCAGATCTCAATCCCATTGAGTACTTATGGGATGAGTCGAACCATCAATTATGATCTCCAGAACCTCCACAACGTAACTTACAGCAGTTAAAGGACCTGTTAACAATCTGGCACCAGATCCCAGAGGACACATTTAGAGGTCTTGTAGAGTTCATGCCTGATCTGGTAAGTGCTGTTTTGTGGGCACATGAAGGACCAACACTTTATTAGGCAGATGGTCATAATGTTTTGGCACATTGGTGTATAATCTTTGAAGTCAGTTTATTTTATTTTACCGCCATCTGTAGATATATCAACTAGCAATCATCTGAGTAAAATAAAAAGAAATCTGTTATAAGGATGAATTGAACAAGAACGAATGTTTGACTGTGGATTCGATTCCTACTGATGGATTAAAATATTCTTTCTGTATTGTGTGTAATTATCTATGGTACTTACAGCTACTGTCTCGTAACAACTGCTCGTGTCAGGGTCCGAGGTATATAAGCATTTAAACTGGCCTAGAGTACTTCATATATGGGAATGGTTTCGGGAAAATGAAGACTTCACTGTTGCCATGGCATAGAACATCTCAGCTCCCAATAAGCACGTATGGGGTGTGTTGGACCCCCTAGTTTGCTCAGCAAGGCTCCATGTAACTTACAGCAGTTAAAGGACCTGCTGTTAACAACCAGGCACCAGATCCCAGAGGACACCTTTAGAGGTCTTGTAGTGCTCATGCCTGATCTGGTAAGAGCTGTTTTGTGATCACATGGAGGACCAACATTTTATTAGGCAAATGGTCATGTTGTTTTGGCTCATCGGTGTATATACTATCAAATGTTGTGTCCTGTTGGTATAATTTGTTGTTGGATTTTGGTGAAGAACTGGGGTCGACCTATACACGAGGCTTATCGCGAAAGCTTAATTTCTTTGCCAAGTCAAAGGTCGACGTATAGAAGAAATCGACTTATACACGAATGTGTACGGTAATTTTGCTGAAATCAATCATATTTCGGTATAAATTTATCAAATGATATGTACTAATCCTAGCTTAGTCCAAATGGAAGAAATAGGACAGGAAGATTGTGTTGCACAATCTTCTAAATGGGGAGACTCCAATTGCCTAGATAATCAGAATACGAGATCCTGACTTTTACAGTTCCAGAGCTCGTTGTTCGTGCCCGGCCATGGTAAAAATAGAATGCTGATTTTGGAGGCAAGCAGGCTCTCACCACTTGGAAGATTGGCGTAATACAATCTTTCTCTCCTCATTTGATATTGTGCCTTACGAAGCTAAGCTTAGTAAATAAGCGACTCGTCCCATGGCTGGGATAGTTACATATTTCCCACTGGTGTTGGGGGTCGGTGTTCGAGCCTAGGTAAAAGCTTGGGTTTCGAATGCTGATTTTCAAAGAAGGCCAGGGCCTCACTACTTGGAAGAATGGCATAATATAAGCTTTTGATCTCCATTCACCCTAATTTGATTTTGTGCTAAGTTTAGGGCGCCTACCGTGGTGCGTTAGTTAGGAAGTTTGTTTCGCAGGTCACTTCGCAAGTGTAGCGAGTTCGATCCTCACTGGGTGTCACAATACGGCGGCCTTGTGCCTGACTTAGCTTAGCTTAGTAAATATTTCCTCCTTTTTTCTCTATAATTGCGTTTTTTAGATGCAATAGCATCTCTAGTACCGATGACCGTCACTGACTGACTGAGTGACAGGCTGATATATCAAAACACTTCCACAACCTCTCGTTTTCCCCTTTCATCTATATATGTCTGAAAGTGCAAGGGAGAGATCTCGTGTTAACTGCGTTTTTTTGAGAGATTGAAATAGGTCTATGGTCTGACTTTCAGGCTTGTATCCAGATGCGTCTAAACGCATCTCAATAAGACACTTTTCGGTCGGTCGGTCGGTCGGTTCCGATTACGTTAAACAACAGAAAGAGGACGGGAGGAGGTATTGCGTTTTATTTACCAGCTGATATTATGTCCGAAGAGAAGGAATGATGTCATTAAAAGAACATCTATTCTAATCAATTTTTACCAGCTGCTATGATGTCAGAATAGAATGTTCGAGGTCCGCATTTTTGTATTTGTATTTTTTTAAAAACGCCAAAAAGGCCCATTTACCATTTTTTTTAATTGAAAATAATACACGCAGAATATTTCCAGAATATTTCCAGAATATATTACAAGTATGAGACAATTGACTCAGAGAAAGACTACCTGCCCTTCTTCTCACTCCTCCTCCTTCTGCTGCTACTATTACCACGGACGGTGGACGCATCGTTGAACTTATGGTTCTTGTTTATCGTCTTCTTCATCTTTTCCTTTCTTTTCTTTTTTCTGCATTCACACCCCACCCTCTTTCCCTTTCGCCCTTCTCTTTCTTCTAAAAATAGAGTTTTGTATCTATTTTTTTTCTTAGCAAGACGTGCGGAATTTTCCCTTCGTTCTCCTCAGCTGACGATTTGTCATCGGCATCTCAAAACATTCTTGGCTCTCTCTCTCTCTCTCTCTCTCTCTCTCTCTCTCTCTCTCTCTCTCTCTCTCTCTCTCTCGCAGAATTTGGGGCGTATTTCCCGGAAACTTTCTACGAAATTACAGCCTTAAAATATGTGGCATACCAGCATTTTTCAAATTGTCAGTTTTTTTAATATTAATTAATAGCCGGCTACTACAAAGGCATTATAGTTGAAAGGGGTGAATGAAAAAACTATTTTTATCACCTATCGGCCTTTCAGGACAGGCCCCAAAGTTCCTGGCGCCCTAGGGTTTCTGGTGCCCCGGGTAAGCATAATTTCGACGCCCTTTAAACTTTAGTATTATCTTGTTTCTTTATTGATGTTTTACAGTGAGGAAAATAAATATAACAATAATCAGGTAATTAGATATTTAAAACTTTCAGATATTCCTGAAAGATCTGACTTCACATCAGGGAATTTTCTTATTTTGACTGTTTTTGTTTGTTTGATTCCCATTTTTCCATTTGTATTTGGAAAGTCCTACTGTTCAAATGGTTCTTCGGACGATTGAACTCCTTCTTGTTATTTGTATTGTAAACACGACGTTTCGGCCGATCCATTCTTCGGCCTTCTTCAGGTGCAAAATCCGAGTGTGATGGGTTCCACAGAAGTTATCGTTAAAGGCCCTGGTGTTTCTGTGTCTTTGTCTTGTCGGGTTTAGA
>VCCN01004649.1:252492-276944 GCA_006491835.1 Architeuthis dux
GCACTAAACACAACCAGAACGTTACAGTGTCCTCTGGCCTTCTTCAGTGTCTGTTGTATTTAGTAACCTTCTGGAAATTTCGACCTGAGCCCTTTCTTCAATCTACGGATATAGATTGTTCACATTCCGCTGTCCATGCCAGAGGATATCTCGTATCAGTTCATTCTTGATTAATTAGGGAGAATTAACTGATACACTTCTGGACAAAAGAATGAACCACCACTTTCCATCATATAAAGGATCTTAACACCATAGAGAACATGTGGGCGCATATTAATATACTTGAATATACTTGAAATAGGCTTTTTGACAGCAGTTAATTACGTCATTAAGCCAGCGTCAGTGTATTTGGGCTGGATTTAAACTAATAAGAAAAATGGTAGTTAAATTTGGTATGTCCAATATCAGAACAAAGATTATTTTTAAAGACATTGATATTCTCGGATGTGACTGTCTTTTCACTTAGGCTGTTCCATGCGTTTGCCACTCTTGCCGAGAGGAAGTTTTTTCTAACACCCGTGGAGTTCTAAATTTGTAGTTTATGGCTGTGTCCTCTGGTTTTACTGCACATAGATGAAGTCAGCATTTTCTTATCAGGGCATTTTGAGCAATGAATATCAGTATCCACTCTATGTATGTTGTTCCGGATTCTATAGACCTCTAGTATGTCAGCACATTTTCTTCTGCATTCAAGGGTGTCTATATTAAGTACTTCAAGTACTAGTGTATTAGGTAGAGCAGTCCCTAAAAAGAAGTGCGGTCCCACCATAGAGCTAGTAGTGTGAGGATGAAAGTTTATATACTTGAATATACTTGAAATAGGCTTTTTGGGGGGCGGCAGTTAATTGTGTCATTAAGCCAGTTTCAGTGTATTTGGGCTGGGTTTAAACTAATAAGAAAAATGGTAGTTAAATTTGGTATGTCCGATTTCAGAACAAAGATTATTTTTTAAATATTGATATTCTCGGATGTGACTGTCTTTTCACTTAGGCTGTTCCGTGCGTTTGCCACTCTTGCCAAGAGAAAGCTTTTTTCTAACACCAGTGGAGGTTTGAATTTGTAGTTTATTGCTATGTCCTCTGTTTTTGCTGCACATAGATGAAGTCAGCATTTTCTTTTCAGGGCATTTTGAGCAATGAACGTCAATATCCACTCTATGTATGTTGTTCCGGATTCTATAGACCTCTAGTAGGTCAGCACGTTTTCAGGTTTCTAAATTAAGTTGTTTCAATCTTTCAGTGTATGATATATTTCCTAATCTCGGAATGATCTTGGTGGCTCTCCTCTGAACCCTTTCTATGGCATCTGAGTTGGTTAGGAGACCATATGCAGGAAGCAAACTCAAGATGGGGATGTACAAGAGACTTGTACAGCAGTAGGAAGCTCTCCTCATCGATGAATTTAAATGGGTGTCTTATGTAGCCGAGTGTTTTATTTGCTGTATTCATTTTGTTTTGTATATGCGCAGTGAAGTTAAGTGAGTTGTCTATATAAACGCCAAGATCTTTCTCCACTGTAGTTTCCTTCAGTGTGTATTGTGTTCCGTTATCTTTAATCATGGTGTAATTCCTTTTGTTGTTGTTCCTACCTAGGTGCCTGACCTTGCATTTGTCGGGATGAAATTTCATCTGCATAGATTTGTCCCACCGTTGCAATGTGCTGAGGTCATCTACAAGTAGGTCTCCAGATTCATCAGACGTTAACGCTGAGTGGATCTGTGTGTGTCATCAGCGAACATACTTATGAGGGTAGGGATATCCCTTGGCAGGTCATTCACAAACAGTGAGAACAGTATTGGCCCAGGATAAGGCGACGCTGGTGGGGAGGAAATTTGGTAAAAACTGACCAACTGTGAGAAGCAGTCAGAGACGAATGGAAAAACATTAGCGTAACACACTATAAACAACTATCGGACAGCTTGACCAAACGGCTCAGTTTTCTGAAGAAAGAAACAAGGGAAAAGTTATCCCATACTAAAATGTACTCTGCGCACAGACACTGCATGCACTGATGTACAACGTTGTCAAATATTTCATCTATTATTGTTAGAATGAAAGATTAATTGCAAAACAAATAGATAAAAAAAAACGTTGATACTAAGCTTAGTAAAGTTGATTTGTCTCTGTCAAGGTTGAAAATAGAGGTAACAGCCTTTTGCTGCTACTGCCTGAGCAGGTAAGGTAATTATGGAAGAGTGGTTTACCTAAATGTTTAGACATATACTCAGTGTGGCATACCAATAAAAAGAACATTCGCTAAGATATCTGGCTATGGGACAGAGCGCACGGAGATATGGATTCATGCCTTTGTTTTAAAGAAAAAATACAACCACATATTAACACAGAATTGAGCTTTTTTTTCTCTATGTTCTAATAGAATAATTAATAGATCCTTGAGAGATGAGGTAACATGTAATGGTTGACTCACTGTGTTTTGAAAATGTATCTACACAAAATATTAATGGATCTGTGGGCAGTAAGGCAACTTAATACAGTAGAGTCGATGTATTTGGGGAGAGCCTAGGAAGCGCTATGCACGCTGTAGGTATGAAAGATTTATGTTTGTAACAATGGGTGGGGGGGGTAATAACTGCTACAGACACCGTAGGTACGAACAATTAATGGGTTCGTGGGTAGTAAGGCAATTTTGTAATTCAGCGTGTTTTAGAAAAATGTAGGATCGCTTTACACACCGTAAATACGTAGATAGATGGCGGGGGGTGAATCTATATAATAACGATCCAGTTTCTGTATGTTTGTTACCGTAACACAGCATAAGCGCACATCACAGCGAGAGTTTTGTTAGCGTAATACCGTTAAAATGCTAACTCAATTTCCAGTCCAATTTGCATCTTATAATAATAATAATGTGGGGTCTGCGTTAGAGTAGTTTCCATTATTTATTTATTTGCAAATAATTATAATATAAAATCTGTTTGTTATGTGGATGTAAGGTAATCCGACAGAATGGTAGAGGTAATTTGACAATGTGGAAATGAAGGATTGAGAAAAGCATGTTCGTCTCTAAAAGATAGTAAGTGACCTGACATCGAGCTTAATGGCCGCCGAAGGAAGCCTTTAAGCGAATAACTTTATAAATATGAGGATAACGTCTGGAGCCTATCTCACCAGGCATCCTTTAAGCGAATCACTTTATAAATATGAGGATAACGTCTGGAGCCTATCTCACCAGGCATCCTTTAAGCGAATCACTTTATAAATATGAGGATAACGTCTGGAGCCTATCTCACCAGGCATCCTTTAAGCGAATCACTTTATAAATATGAGGATAACGTCTGGAGCCTATCTCACCAGGCATCCTTTAAGCGAATCACTTTATAAATATGAGGATAACGTCTGGAGCCTATCTAACCAGGCATCCTTTAAGCGAATCACTTTATAAATATGAGGATAACGTCTGGAGCCTATCTCACCAGCGGAATTGCGTTCATTCGTCGCCTAAGCCTACGAGTAGGTCTTCTGGCGATACAGATGTTCCAGGATTGACCGTTCAGAAGACGTCAGATGCAGTGTTGCCAATTTAGCGCGTATCGCGCTAGATTTAGCGCGTTTCTTGTTTTGGCATTGCATAAAGCGCTAAATTAGCGCGTTCTTGCCGTTTCTGGCCATTTTCTGGCTATTTTCGACCATTTTTAGCGTCTTTTTGGTGCTTTTTGACCATTTTTGGCAATTCTTAAAGATTTATCGCTTTTTGGCAGTAAAACTAGCGCGAAAATATTTTTTGAGTTGGCAACAGTGGTCAGATGCCAGAGAGGAGGCAGCTGGTAAATATCGCTTCATAGCCGATCATCAATGTTTGGGGAGAAGAAGCGGACAAAGGAATCTAAAAGGGGATAAGCAATTAGGACGGACATTGTACAGGTTTCTCGCTATCCGAAAGTAGATCGTTCATATTCATTTTTTAAAAACTTTCGTAAGCCGAAATGGCGTAAAACGAACAAGCAATTACCGTTAATTTACATGGGACACATATTTGATCGTTCCCAGACCCAAAGAATAGTGATGATGATGATGATGATGATGATGATGATGATGATGATGATGATGATGATGATATGTTAAGCTGAGTCGTCGATGGTTGGGATGATGGGAAGTACAGGAGACTGTGGTTTAAGTGTGCGTAAAGCGAACGTTCTAAAAGTGGGGACTACCTGTATTCCTCTCGTAACATTGCGACAACAACCGTTGGATCATATGTAGAATAGGCAATAATTCAAACAAGGGGTCGCAGTGCTACTTTTGGGGTTCGTTGCCATAAAACAAGAACCAATCTTGCTTTTTCATAAACAGAAAAATAATTGACTAATTATTCTGCCGTTATATCAATTTGAAAATTCAAAATAAAAAAAACTATCTTATTTAACAGTTATCTTAAGCATACTTGGCACTCATTGGTGCAACAAGCGAAATACAAAGTCATTAGATTTTATTATTGTAATCAATTGTTTTCAAACAAAGTTGCCTTCAAATAAAACCAACACATTGAAAAACCTTACAAAACTGACTGACAAAAGATCCTCCACATTACGGTTTCCAATTTACTACAGAACTATCAGTTACAGTTCAATGCTAGAGATGAGTTCAAAGCCTGATGCGAACGAAGGTAAAAACAACAAATATGGTTGAACACACGTTCTTTTTATATTTTTCTTTTTTATTATTATGGCTCTGCAATGGCTTCACCTTCCTTCTTTCCTTCACCTTCATCACAGATCAAGAGGGGGTTATTTTTTTCTAGTAAATGAAGTCTCCCCTGATGTTTATCTCACTTGTTAAGGGAGTGCTTAATATTTACTAATAAGAAATGATTCGGGGTGTTATTATTTACTGGTAAATAATGACTCGGGGAGTACTTATTTCAGGGGAGTTACTATTTACGGTTACACCGGGTGTACATTTTGCTTGGGTAGGTGACTGGCGCTGACGTCTTTTCCTCCACCACGTCTTCCCGAACACTCCCAAGAGAAGTGACCCAGACTCTGACACCATCCTCTAATCGCTCCGGGTCCTTGCTGCTCAAACCGAAAGAGACTGTGTACCTTCTCCCTTTTTTAAAGAGACTCTGTGCCCTGCGGTCCTCTCGTTTTAAAGAGAACTTTCTACTACAAGCTATTTCGGCTGTGGCTGGGCAGAAATCTCCGGTTCGATCTCGTGGTCGGCACCGTTGTTACAATTTGTTTTATGATAATTATAATGACATTTATTAGTTGAGAGCCTATATTTGCCCGGCGCCGGTGTGAGCGATATTCTGTCCGATATAAAAGTATCCATCATTTGAATTCAATTTGTTTTATTTATTAAATTAAACTTACTTTGTCAACATTTTATCAAATAAATAAACGATAACTAAAACCTAAAACTTTCTTAACCATTTTTCTTTTACCTTATGAATTGAATCAAAATTGGTGTGCCTATTCCACATATGATCCCAAGCGTCAAGTTACATAAAAAATGCGCACTATATTTTTTTCCTGCAAAAGCAAATCAATAAAACGAAAAGGAAGGAAAATTAGATATCACTCAGAGAGCGCATACCTCGGTCAATGCAAATGTCACTAAAAACTGAAGGAAAATCAGTTCATATATAGCTACGATGTAGCGGAGGGGGTAACTGTAAAATAATTTCTTGGATCCGTCCCAAAATGTAATGAATTCTTCCACGAAATGACAATGAAATTCAATGAGAACCTTTAGAGATATTGTGTGGACAAACATGAATGAATACATAAATGAATGGAAAAACAAATCCTAGATTCTTTACGCCATGACCTACCATTCCAGAAAACTTCATTGAAATTAATTGAGAACTTTTGGAGATATTGTGTAGACAGACATGTGTGAATACATATACCTCTTCCAACTTTGGCAGAGGTAAATTATAGCCAGTACAGCTCACCCATGGGCGTCCGCTGGTAGGGGTGGGGGACGGGGCATTTACCCACCCCGGGGCCAAGCCTTCTCACCGAGAGAGCGAGGGGGTTTGAAAGTTGGAATCTTATAGTCAATGAAGGATAATGGTGCAGTACAATGGTTTTATGTAACCCCAACTTAATGTTCCCATATACTCGTGTCGCTGCAGGATGAGATCAACGGTCAAGTGCCCCATCTGACATCTGGATTATAAAGTGGGTCAAACTTGTTTTCACTACAAATGGCGGTGAATGCAGCACCTTCTCCACGGCTGGAATGCCTATCGTGTAACAGGGTCACCACTAAAATATATTCCGAATATATCTTTTTTGCACCCCCACCCCAGGAAAAGTGGCAGCGTACGCCCATGAGCTCACCGTATAAAAAAACGTAATTGTGTGTTTAAAGAATTCCATTTTGTGAATCCGAGTTAAACGAAGATTCTTCGCATCTGGTTCGCCCTAGAATTTGACCGATTTTCTTTGAGGAGGTACAGCCTTGTTTTGTAAATGATCAAATTCCATGTGTGAACAATGTAAGGTACGTGTTTATCACCGGGGGAAAAGGGCACACGTAGTAGGCACATACATGCATGTATACATACATACATACATGCATACGATGGTTGAAAAAAGTCTCAAAAGGTTTATTTTAACATCCTTATATATCTTCAAAATTGATATAATTCCGACCAAAGATTGAAACAAGATTGAAGATTGAAAAAGTTATCAACGGAAATCAGAAGTCTATCTATCTACCTATCTATCTATATATCTATCAACAGTGAGTGCGAAAAGTATCCGATACATTTCAAAGAGTGTATTTTAACATTCTTATACACCTTCAACATTGACAGAATTTGGACCAAAGATTTTTTTATTTTTGTACATAACCTTTCAATGTTCAATCTTGTTTCAATATTCTTTTGTATTTTGCAAAAAGACCAAAGATTAAAAAATACAAAAAGCTTTATGTATTGAAAATGTACAGTGCGCGCAAAATGTATCAGATACACTCAAACAAGTTTATTTTAACATAGTTATACAGCTTCAGAATTGACAGAATTTGGACCAAAGTTTTCTGATTTTTGTTTAAAGCTTTTCAATGTTCAATCTTTTTTTGATTTTTGTATTTTTGGTCTAAATTCTGAAGCTGTATTTGAAATGTATTAGATAGTTTTGCACTCACTGTGTGTGTGTGTGTGTGTGTGTGTGTGTGTGTGTGTGTGTGTATTTCTGTATGCGGAATGGAGAGAGAGAGAGGGGGGGAGAGAGAGAGAGAGAGCAGATGATATACGGTGAGTGCAAAAAGTAGCCAACATATTTGAAAAGGATTTCTGATTTTTGTACATAACTTTTCAGTGTTCATTCTTGTTTCAATATTTCTGTATTTTTTAATCTTTGGTCCAAATTCTGTCAATCTTGAAGCTGTATAAGGACGTTAAAATGAACTTTTTGAAATGAGTCGGATACTTTTTGCGCTCACTGTATATGCTTGGGTGCGCAGCGGTGTACGCTGTTGTCTTACTTATTAGTTGCCAGCCAGACCAACTTAAAAACTGAAGAAACCTCTGTTGACAGTTTTGATTGACGGCCTCTCTAATAAGTCCCATAGTCCGAGCAGATCTTGTATTTATTTAATCTTTGGTCCAAATTCTGTCAATTGTGAAGCTGTATAAGAAGGATGTTGAAATGAGCCTTCTGAAATGTATCGGATACTTTTTGCACTCTCTGTATATCCGAGAGATAGCTTGCTCCCTCCAACACACACACACAATTCTTTTGATTTTTGTATTTTTAGATCTTTGGTCCAAATTCTCTCAATAAGGATGTTGAAATGTATCGGATACGTATGTATGTATTTGTGTGTGTGTGTATTTGTGTGTGTGTGTGTGTATTTGTGTATGTGTGAGTGTGTGTGTGTATTTGTGTGAGTGTGTGCGTGTGTGTGTGTATTTGTGTGTGTGTGAGAGTGAGAAAATGTGTATGTGTATTTGTGCGTATGTGTATGTGAGAGAGAGAGTTTGTGTGTGTGTATTTGTGTGTGTGAGTGCGTGTGTGTGTGTGAGAGAGAGTGTGTGTTTGTGTGTGCGCGTGTGTGTGTGTATTTGTGTGTGTGAGAAAGAGAGAGAGTGTGTGTGTGTATTTGTGTGTGTGAGTGTGTGTGTGCGCGTGTGTAATGTATATTTGTGTGTGTGTGTGTTTACTGCTATGTGTGCCTTTTCCGATCATGAACACGTCCCTTACATTGTTGACGCATGTAATTTATACAAGCGCGCACACACAGGCATACACATACATACAAGTACACATGTATACACACACATATACAAGCACACACAGACACACAAAAACACAGGCACACACATATGCGGTCATACACACACATATAGGTACGCACATACACACATATACAGTCACACACACATGCACATGCACATACACACATACAGGCACACATATTCATATATGTACAGACATATACAAAAACATACGAGTACAAACACGCATCCTGGTGTGACCAAAGTTAACCAAAAAGTAGGTTAATTTGCGGACCGATTTGTAACGCTTCCCATTGGCTGTGCACCTCCCAAAATATCAAAGCCTATTTTCTCTGCACTCCTTATAACATATACACATATATATATATACAGTATCGCCAGTGGCGATTCTCCCGGCTGAGGGGGCCATGTCGTCCCCCCACCCCAGAACTTTGGCTGGCCCCTAGGTTGCCCCCGCCACTTTCATACGCTTTAATGTAGGGGTGTAGCTGATATATCATTGATTATCTCAGATTTTCAAGTAGAAAAAAAACTATGCCGTAAAAATATAATAATTTTGAACATGGCAGCTTTTAAATGTAGTGTTTCGGCACAAGAAGCCGTGGGGTCAAAAAGGGAGACGACCTCCCTTCCCATTTGATGATCGCCAGAGAAGGAGAAAGCTACCCCCCTGTCTGGAGATGTTCATCCTCTAATTATAAAACTGACCAGTCCCAGTATTTTATTCAATTTAGTAAAGCATTATACTTATATTTTTAAGTTGTGTATATCAACATGGTGAAGTATAAAAATGAAGATTTCTCGCCACATGCATTTCGAGTTTTGCCCCCCCCCTAATCCTGCCCCCACCCGCTTTCTAAGAACTAGAAACTCCACTGAGTAACGCCCATAAATCAGTACACCCCTACCACTATTTTATTGAAATGTAATATTCTTCTAAACCAAACATAGCATGATCTTATTATTTCTAGTGAGAGGTTCAGTTTACAATATAAGTTTATGCTAACTTGGCCCCTTAGTTAGTGTCCGGTACTGTTCACGCTTGTCTTTTGAAAATTCGGACTTTTTTTCCCAATTTGTAATTGATTACCCCCAACACTGCATGCTGCCAAACATAGCAGGATTTTATTATTTCTAGTAGAAGATTACACAATCAAAACGGATATTATCAGGTATATTTATGACCAACAGCATCTACAGCATTGAAACTCTGTTGTCAAAAATATGAATATGTTGCCGTCTAAAGATGAGTACACCACTACGACAATACTACCTGATAATATCCGTTTTGATTGTGTAATATTACACTAGAAATAATAAAACCCTGCTATGTTTGGTTTAGAAGACAATTAATTTTCTATTAAATACTCTATATATCTCACTACAATTGGAGAAATCTGTGTCTCTCTGTGTGTATGCAAGGCGGTTACTCGACAACTAGCCTTTGTACGAAGTTGATATTCGCCAGATATATTAGTCAGGACACAAGGCAGTGCAGTGTCGTGGTTGAAGTCGTTTGGGTCAGCGGTTCTCGAGAAATCTAATAAAATTAAAATAAAAAATGAAAGATTATAGATCTTTTCTCAGTTTTCCTCGTGTTTTTTCGGATTAGCGGTTCTTGGGAAATCTAATGCACCTTGATTACTCGACAACTTGTCGTTGTACGAAGTTGTCATTCGCCAGATATATTAGTCAGCACACAGGGAAGTACAGTGTCGAGTTTGAAGTTGTTTGGGTCAGTGGTTCTCGAGAAATCTAATAGAATAAATAAGAAATGAAAGATTATAGATATTTCCTTAGTTTCTATGAATTATCTCCCTTGACTTCCGCTTCTTAGAATTATCTAAGTTTAGATATAAAATATCTCAATTGACAACACTGAAGAGAAGTAACCGAAATACTTCGAAGCCGTAGTTTTGTAAGACAAACGAAACATTATTTTACATGACATGCTGCTCCACACATCATAAAGTTTGGCCTTTTCTAAACATGCGCCTTTGGAACGGGCACTGCTCAGTTTTTAAAAAAATCTTCCATTTGTCCTTGAGGTGTCGAGCGGAGGCGGAGACGGCGATCGCGTTATTTAGTCCGTCCGTTTTTACTCTCTTTTATTTCACTTGAGCAATTCATTATAATCTACTTCCAGCTTGCTAGGCCCGTCGAAGCTTTACCAGAGCCTCCTCACACCTACATTTTGGGAACACGTTCCCTGCTCTGCCCGTTACCAGTCTCTCACAACACCGGACGAAAATTTACCGGTTTAAATTCACAGTTATTCGTCTCCTAGACTGATTGCCAACTAAGGCTGAATAACCCACTCCGCCCTCATACTTACCCATTGCTGGGGGAAGAAGAGATGGATTCATGCCTTTTCCAAGGGCTTAGCGTGAATTTGAACTCGTCGATTCCATTTTCCGTGCTGCTAACCGTTAGCCCACTCGCACCTCCTCAACGTGGGATTGCTGGTCTTAAAAAGCGTCTGTGGTAAATATGCTATAATTTTATCCATGAGGTAGACATTCTTGGGTATTATCGTAATGTCACTTTTACACACGCACACAATATCACATTTACACTGTGGAGTAGTCGTTAACAAACTAGCCCCGCAAACCATTGCTATTGTAGTGAGTTTGATCATCACTGAGAGTCCAATATTTTAGCCAATATTTTAGTGCTTTATTTATTTAATTTCATATTTATCATTTCTTTTTCATATTTTATAGGCCCGAGTGAAAAGTATCGCCTACTGTAATATTCTACCTGATTATTTATGACTTTAAAAAACCTTTCCCGTTCAAATGTATCATTTAACTTTACTCAAATGCGGTCGGATTGCGTAAACCTACTTCTCTATGTGTTTATCCTCAACAAAAAAGTGAAAATCTGTTGGAATAAAGTAGAATTATATGTTTGCTTTCTTATCATCAGATGCTGCTAAGTTACAATGCGTGTTTGTCAGAGCTAAGTAGAATGTACTGTTAGAACTTATACTAAGTTAAAACTAAAAGCGTTATAGCTTACGTACTGCGGTTTTGCTTAAAGTCCGGAATCAGAGCGTACGATCTGACTCAGCCAGCTTTATTGTGGATTACACCTTTAAGGGGCGGAAGACCTTTTCAGCCCGCTCGGTGATAAGCCTGGGTAAAGCAAACTCTAACAAAAATCCTACGACCTAGGAACCTTTCTACCATTGTCCCACTTGATTGACCATCCAAGTAAACCCTTAGTTTGATGGGTGGAGGCAGTAACGTGCATGCCGCACCCTACCTGAGAAAACTTCATTTGCGCAGTCTAAGGGGGCATTCCGCGGTCCCGATTTGCAGAAGTGATAACGCCGTAAAATCGGAACTCCCTGCCGTTGCTAGACCTTCTCCTGCAACTACCGGGACGGACGTGCGACAGACGTGGAATCCACTGCTTAATCATCCGCGAAGTTAAGCAATGATATAAAGAATATCGTGTGGACAGACATGTCTGTCCACACGATATCTCCAGAAGTTCTCTATGAACCAGAGTATAAAAACTACAAGCATCCAGAGAGCACATACCATCGCCAATGCCATTCTCACTAATTGCACTACCACACTATACTTCCATTATAATGATGTCACCGCGATGACGTCAATGCTGTTATTGCCACACTTCTATTATGATGACGTCACCGGGGTGACATCATTACTGTATTATAACATCCGAAAAGCCGAAAGATTATCCTACTATGTTTGGTTTAGAAGACAATTAAATTTCTATAAAATGATGGTAGGGGTGTACTTATTTATGGGCGATACTGTATATATTTCCCACCTCCTCGCGTTATAAGGGGTGCAGAGAAAATAGGCTTTGATATTTTGGGAAGTGCACAGCCAATGGGAAGCGTTAAAAATCGGTCCGCAAATTAACCTAATTTTTGGTTAACTTTGGTCACACCAGGATGCGTGTTTGTACTCGTATGTTTTTGTGTATGTCTGTACGTATATGGATATGTGTGCCTGTATGTGTGTATGTGCATGTGTATATGCATGTGCATGTGTGTGTGTGACTGTATATGTGTGTATGTGCGTACCTATATATGTGTGTATGACCGCATATATGTGTTCCTGTATTTTTATGTGTCTGTGTGTGCCTGTATATGTGTGCGTGCGTGCGTGCGTGTATGTGTGTGTGTATGGCCGCATGTGTGTGTATGCCTGCATATGTGTGCGCCTGTATCTTTGTGTGTCCGTGTGTGCTTGTATATGTGTGTGTGTATATATATGTACTTTTATGGATGTGTATGCCTGTATGTGCGCTTGTATAAATTCCATGTGTTAACAATGTAAGGGACGTTTTCATGTTCGGACAATCTCGCATTGTTAATAAAATCAAAAAAAGATTCCTGGATCCGCCCCAAAATGTAATCAATTATCCCATGACCCACCTTTCAACAAAATGTCAATGAAATTTATAGAGAACTTTTGGAGATATTGCATGGACAAACAAACAAACAAACATAGGTGAATACATAACCCCCGTCCAACATTAGAATTTCAGCGAGGTGGTTATTTCTCCATTTTTACCAGTAAATTTCTCGATAATGTAACCTCAGAGGCTTTATGGATTTAAGATCCATGAAAATAAACAGGACCGGACCTGCCTCGTGGCTGAGACTGTTGCGTATTGCCCACAGGCGACAGTGATATCGGTATTCGATCAGAATTTACTCAAATGCGGTCTGATAGCGTAAACATACTTCTCTATGTTTTTATCCCCCAACAAAAAAGTGAAAGATCTGTTGGAATAAAATAGAATTATATTTTTGCTTCCTTATCAAATGTTGCTAAGTTACAATGCATGTTTGCCAGAGCTATGTAGAATTTACTGTAAGAACTTATACTAAGTTAAAACTTATTTCAGAATTTCGAATGCTGATTTTCAAGGAAGAAATGGTTAAATTCTTTACGGCGGACCTGGAATTCGTTTTTGATTGTGAGATATTTTTCTGGGGATTTTTTGCGTACATGTATGTATACGCTCATGTCAGTCCACACGATATCTCCAAAAGTTCTCAATGAATGTTAATGTAATTTTGTGGAGGGGTGGGCAATAGGGTACGAAAATATGGTACGAAAGTACGAAATATCGCCAAAAGTTCATGTCTATTCACATGATATCTCCAGAAGTTCTCAATAAATTTCAATGACATTTTGTGGAAAGGTGGGCAATGTGCCATGGAAGAAGTGATTACACTTTTGGGCGGATCCATGCACAGTTATGTGTAACATTACTAGACCACTTTTGGCTATTAGTTGTTTATTAGGACCGTTAAGATACCCGATTGTTTTGTATTCAAATCATAAAATCCTTAAAAACGTTATATATTTCCATTAATTAGGTGCCCAAGAACCTGTATAACAATTTTCATTCTAATCGGTTCAGCAGTTCCAAAGTTCAACATTACTTGACCACCTTTTACACTGTGTCCATTTACGAAGTCCGTTCGTTTTTATTAGAAACCGTCAACCAAAACTGTCAACAAAGGTTTCTTCAGTTTTTAAGTTGGTCTGTATGGCTGGCTGACTGTGCATGTATGTATCGCCCGTATCGCCCGTACAGTCCACACCAATGGAGCTAGAGGGTTGAAAATTTAAACATTTTCTCCTCATTATGTCTAGAAGACATTTCTTTTGTTTTTCAAACCCGAGCCCGACATTCTTTTTGTTTTTCAACCCCAACCCAATAGGTTTTTAGTGAAGGTTCAATTTGAAATGTAAGTTTATGCTAAAACTATCCCTTAGTTTGTGTATTCATGCTTGTTTTTTTGTGATCACTGCCCAACAATAGTAACTTATTCATTGATCACCCCTTTTTCTAATTTTTTAATTGATCACCCCCAACACTGCATGCTGCCAAAAGACATTGATCTCGTGACGGTTTCTATTGACTGACTAACCAGACCTGTTTTTAATTTCTTAATAATTATCGTAATTAAATAACACTAAAAGGCATAACAAACACACGGCAAACCCTGATATTTAACACGCACAAAAAGAAGGAAAAACTACAATAAAACAAGACACAGTTTATGCATTCCAATCGGGACCACCATCGCTAAGTGAAGCCCCTTTTTTGTTTCTTTTGGCTTTTTGGTTTTTTTAAATAATAATCAAAGCACTGACTAATAGCTAAGTTTTACATACGCATATATTGATTAATGCACGCACACACACACACACGCATACACACACACACGCATACACACGCATACACACACACAGACGCACACAGACGCACACAGACGCACACAAACACGCATACACACACGTATACACACACGTATACACATACGCCACTCGCACATACGCATACGCATACACACGCACGCATACACACACACGCACACACGCATACAAACACAGACACGCACGCACACATACACACATGCACACACACATACACACACACATACACACACACATACACACACACATACACATACACACGCATACACACACGCACACGAGCGCGCACACACACACACACGCACACGCACACATGCACGCACACACACACACACACACACACACGCACACACGCACACAGTCGTACCACGAGTAGGCGGTGAGTGGGGAAGGCTTTTAAAACGTGTAAAAATCCGACAATTAAATGTTTTGTTAAACCAAAAACAAAAGGACGTCTAAGCCATGAAATGAAAATTAGCCGTCGCCAAATCAGCGACACCAGTTACCAATTAATTATCCCGATGCGCAAAAAGGCTTTTTTGAATTTTCGAAATTAAATGACGAAAAAAGCCTTCAGGACTTTTTTTAGTTTTTCAAACGCCTTTTTTTTAATGGCTTATGTGATTTTGTTTCGAAGAAGAAAAACGACCTTTGTTTTAATTGTTCAAACTTAGAAAAATACAACCATCATCACTATCGTCGTGATCGTATTCATACGCGTGAAAAAGGTTCGATCTACTATCAGTATTCCCCCTAATTCTTAGGGCTACCGCCCCCTTTTAGAACATATATTTCATCAACGCCCCCTCCCCAGTAAAGTCGGTAAAAATGATATACTGAAAATCAAATTATTTTTTTTTAATAATTTAGGCATTATTTCATAACCATAAATAATTGTACAAAAAAGTTTCTAAAAGTATTTGATTAAATAATTTAAAATATGTGAATGATGCCCCCCTTACCACCTCTTGTCTTCTAACGCCCCCTTGCTTTCCAGCGCCCTGGGGGTGGTAGCGCCCTCTTTGGGAACCACTGTACTGTATAAACACACACACACACACACCAGTGGCGGAGCTAGGTCCGACGGTGTGTCTGTATTGTGGCTGTGTGGCATGAACCGCACACACTTTACTCACTACATTAGCAAACTGGTTTGAAAGACGGGCTTCTTGCAAACCATTGAGCCGAGGCAGGGACCCTTAGTTATTTACTAAGCTTAGTCTGGCGCAAGGCCACGGTACTGGAGCACCGAGTCAGATAGATACTGGCTAATTGGTTGGTGACTCCGTACATCCTCCATATTGATAACCGTGATTGTAAATAACTTCTCCAGTTGTACATCAATCAAAAGTCGATTTACAAATTATCATAATGGGATTTCAATCTTTGTCCCCGGCGGGAAAAAAAATCCGGGGACTATCATTCGCTATGAGCGTCTGTCGTTGTCGTCATCATTGTGTCCTTTTTCGTTATTCCTTCATTTATTTCAATGACATTTTGTATGTAGGCTTGTGGAGAGATTCTACCTGGGGGATGGTGAGCGATTATGGCCGATCCGATTGTTTGTTTACATTTTATAAGCGAAAACGTTGTTTTTGTTTACAATTTGGAAAATTTCTCAAATCTTGACCGATTTTGCTGAATCCCAGGAATTGAAAAATGCTCCGATCCGATTGTTTGTTTACATTTTATATGTAAATAACCATATGTGAATATGTAAAAAAATATTGAACTTTGGAACTGCTGAACCGTTTAGAATGAAAATTGTTATACAGGTTCTTGGGCACCCAATTAATGGAAATATATAACGTTTTTAAGGATTTTATGGTTTGAATACAAGACAATCGGGTATCTTAACAGTCCTAATAAACAACTAATAGCCACTCTGCCCCTCTCTCTCTCTCTCTCTCCCTCCCCCTCTCTCTCTCTCTCTATATATTTTAACCGTTTTCTGCTGGGGGACCTTTATACTTTTAAGATTTTTTCTCTCACTAAAACAAGGCTGAAAGTTAGACCATAGATGCGCTAGCACATAATAATTTGAAATTCTACTTTGTTGTTTTTTTTACAAATTATATCAACTGACGGAAGAAGCCGACATCTAGTATTCTTGTGTGAAGATCTGGCAAGAGACGTTACTGTAATTTCGGTATGTCAGCTTGTCAGCTTGTCAGTCAGTCAGTGATGGCAATCGCTACAAGCGATTCTAGCGCATCTAAAAAAACTGTTGATGCCTTCGCGAAATTGGACCCTGCATTCTTTCACTTAAACATTGATGGAGAGTTATCCGGAACTATATGTATCAGCGTAGACGATATTTTGTGGTTGGGCACAAAGATATTCGAGACCACAGTCATCAAGTCTATTAGGGAGGAGTTTTCTATTGGAGCTCACAGTACTGACACCTTTACATTGGTTTAAATATTGTGCAGAAGAAAGGTTAACCAATTAAAATTATCCATCATTTGATTTCATACTGTCGATATCGAGAGCCGCATTATATTCGTAAAATACGAACGTGAGAATGGAGAAGCCAACAAAGTGTAGGATTAAAAGACTCCTGCCTACGATCTGACCTTCGTTAGCTCAGTCGGTAGAGCAGTACCTGCGTATATGGTAGTTTCCAAGGTGGACGCGCGTTCGTTTCTTTATTAACATTTACGATTTAGGCCGCTCGTTTAGCAGTCGCTCACACCGGCGCCGGGCAAATATAGGCTCTCACTAATAAATGTCATTATAATTATTATATTCTGTCGGATATAAAATTATCCATCATTTGATTTCATAGACAGTCTGGAAACACAACTGGAAGAAAACGAAGCGATAAAGTTACTAAGGAAGAATTGAAATGTTTGCAGTCTCTTCTTGCTGGTGAATTGAACTGGGTGTGCACACAGACATGTCCAGATGCGTCTTTTGAAGTGTGAACTAAGCAGAGCAACAAATGCAACACAAGTTGAGCATATACACAGAGTGAACAAAGTAGTAATGAAAATAAAGAGAAGTGTAATCAGCTTTTCAAGTATTTTCCCTTGGTCAATGTAAAAGAGCTGGTAATCGAATGCTTCAGCGATGCATCATTCGATAATTTGGAAGGCGGAGAATCTCAAGGAGGCTATGTTATATTCCTTAGTAGTTCCGAGGAAGGAAGATGTTTGCTGTCATGGCAGACGAGAAAGGTGCGACGAGTTGTCCAATCGACCATGGTCGCGGAAACTCTGGCGTTGCCCGACGCTGCCTCGATAGGAATCTGTCTTAGGGCTACTTTTCGGAAAGTATTACACCAATTGTAAAATGCTATATGGACAACAGATGCCTTGTTGAATCTGTGAACTCCGCCAGACAATACAAGACAGGCAGCTGCGGATAGATATATCTGTTCTTCGGGACATGATTAAACGGGGAGATATCCATGCAGTGTCCTGGGTTCAAACGATCAACCAACTAGCCAATGTCTTAACCAAGAAGAGTGCACCAGTAGATACCCTTATGGGAACCATTGAAAACTAACTTGATACACCGTTCGAGATGGACTTATTAGAAAGAACTTCGTCTCTTTCACAAGTGCCGTTACTCCATGGACTCTGTGCTGCCGTGTTCAGAAGTCTAATACCAAATTTCTCAAGCATTCATTATTGAACTCAACTCCGTTGTCCATGAGGAATGATTTGGGTGCGCCGAAATACGCAATCCAGTTGGTGAATATTGTATATATTTCTTTTACAGCTTCAATTAGGTCTTCTTCACAATTTGTTTTCGTCGAACTCCTGATCAGTTTTCATGCTACATTTATTGCTCTGCTACCAGTGGAAGGGTGCTGGGCCCATAGCCCAGAGGTCCGTAGATCGGAATTACGCTCTACTACCAGTGATAATACTTCTGTTGCCTTCAGGATTGTTGCATTGATTTTTATTCCTTGGCTTATATAGCTCCAATATGGCGCCCCCTACCAAGGGAGATAATACCTTATGCCAGCGCCATCTACCTTGAAGCCTTCAAGGGCATTAACTCCAAACAGCTAATTATTATTAATCCTACGTGCCAATGAAAATGATCGCTGCGGTGATGCAGTCGTAGCAGTTTACATATCAGAATTGTGTTTGGGATGAGTAACGTTTCTTCTTTTTGTAGCTCGTTCAACTGCTCATAGATGTCATTGAAACAAGCTGTCTTGACGCCATGAAATATTGTTTTCAAGATCTCAAATTCTGTTTCCAAGACATTAATATTGTTATCGCTTCCATAGATCTCTTGTAGGTGATTCAGCTCATCGCCATATTGCTTGCTATGAATGGCATTGAGAAGAAGATTTTCCAACATTGCAAAGGTTTTGAAAGTTAGTTGGTCAAATCTTACCGTAATCGAACGAACTGTGAGTTTGGGGGAACTTAACAGTATTAGAATTGTCAATATCAATGCTGATAACGAGTTCTGTATTAGAATGGGTAATTAATAATATGTAGCTACTAGTTGTAATCCAGTGTGGAATGAAAGAAATAGAAAAGGCCGTGAACGGAGAAATCGAGGTCCACGTGTGGATATGACATTGTGTATGGGAAGGTCTCCTATTGGCTGGAAAGGTTATGGCGTCATGGAGAGATTTGGAAAAGAAGGCAAGTAGCCATCTTTGATTATTTCGAATGGCGCGCCTAAATGTGATGATTCTGGCGGCCACTTTAACAACGTAAAAAGACACCTGGGTTGAAAGTCCGATCCATATATAAAAAGAATGCGAACAGACGAAAATATAATAATGATAACAAATGGATGTATTTTAGACAAACAAGAAGACATATTTAATAAACAGGAAATGCATATAACTGTATATACATTTAAAGGTGATAAGTAAACATGAATGTCAAATGAATAGGTACGTTGAGGCTGGAAGGAAATAAAATGAAGACATGAATGTACGGGTAGAGAGGATTTTAGTCTTAAAATTATTAAAGATAAAGTCGTTAGCGTTAAATTATAGAGAAATAGAATTAGGAAGGAAACCCGTGACGTATCTTTTCTCATCATTTCTTTATCTGTCGATGGAGGCTGATAAATGCTGTCTTTAACAAGGCTTGATATATGAACAAGGCGAGATTATTAAAGACGGTTAATCAGGATCAACGTGGAAGCTATTGAGGCGATAAGGAAGGCAGACGATTTGATGATCGCCGAGAAGCCCATGGAGTCTCACCATCGGTAAATATGGTTGACAAGGGACGAGCGTTTGTCACGGTATAGAAAAGAGATAATCTTGTCAAAGAATGACCAGGACCTTGTACCAGCGGTCGATCTGGGAAAGAAGACGCTATGAGGGAAAAGGTACTGTAAGAATAGGAAATTACGTATACTAGGGATATACGGGCTTCACCAATGGTGTTAACGGAGAGGTGAGCACCAGGGGAGTTACCCTATTTTTGAGAAGAGCTAAAAGGAACTGACATCAGCAGAAGATAAAGGGTTTATTATTATTCAAATGGTTCTTCGGACGATTGAACTCTTTCTTGTTGTTTGTGTTGTAAACACGACGTTTCGGCCGATCCATTCTTCGGCCATGTTCAGGTGTAAAATCCAAGTGTGATGGGTTAAACAGAAGTTATGTTTAAAGGTGGGGGTGGCGTGGACCCTTATAGCACAGGGCCCGGTGTTTCTGTGTTTCTTTGTCGTTTACAACACAAACAACAAAAAGGGAGTTCAATCGTCCATTTGAATATTAATGACCCTTCTCTAAACTATAGAAAATGGCTTATTATTAGTTTGGTATTTTATTTATCTGATTATTCAGGTCCGCAGGTGCGTATTAATTTTATTTGAATGAAAATGAGTCCCAACAGAACCATTGTATCTATAGCTTCAAAGAATCCCAAGTTAAAGGTTAATAAGATAAAGTTAAGTTATATGTAAAGTTATAAGACTGTAAAGATCAATCAAATCAATGTCAACACGAACTGACAGAACATTTTAGTCTGCTTCACTGCTGTCCGTGTCAAAGATAGGCGTCATGACAGTTCCATCTATGTTGTCAGCGTAGTAGATGTCAAGATCACCGCAAAGAGAAAACTAAATGTTTCACTGTAACGAGAAAACTGAACATGTCTTGTTTAACAAGCTACTCAGATGAAATAATTGTTACGTTTATCATCAATATAAATAAAATATAAACGCTTATGTTCATTACCGTATTTTGTTGACTGGTATTCTTTATATTCTGTATATAAGTGCTTAACTTTAACTTAAAACATGTCCACTTCAACACGCTAGCTTCTTCATCGATCAACTCAACCACGCGGTTGCTCAGCAGGCATGTGCCCAGCAAATACAAAAACAGGGCGTGCAAATATGCAAACATGAAGTGCATATCAAACTCAAATAAAGTAAAAGCTACACCTAAGCCATAATATAAATATGTAAACAATTATGTAAATGGCCGTTACAACTAATGTTCAGAATGTTAGAAACACATATTCGGCACAGATAGACTTGTCCAACATGCGGGATAGAAGTAAACAAATTTCTTTTCATTGCTAAGGAGTTGAAATATTCCCGGACATTTGAAGAGATCGACATCAAAACGTGCACCCCCTCCCCATCATTCTACATTTAGGGTACCAACATGTTCCTTAGGATGTCCTCTTTCAGAAAAAAGATGTTCCCAAGAAAAACGTTGAGAAGAACTACCTCATTTGCATAAAGCAAAATGGCCGCCAGCACACACAAATAAAACAGAATTTCATATCTCGTCTCCCAGTTGACATATCTGAGTACTTTAAAAAGCTAAATCATGGGGTTCAGACATGAGGAATTCAAAATTCCACTTTTATAGGTATTTCAGGATTTTACAAGGAAATGTCAAGACTTTTGAATTCATATATAAGCTATAATATAAATATGTAAACAATTATGTAAATTGACGTTACAACTAGTGTTCAGAATATTAGAAACAGTTATTAGGCGCAAATCGACCTATTTAACATGCGGGATAGAAGTAAACAAAGTGTTTATTGTGTTGTGACGGCTATATCCGTCATTCACAAGGAAGCACTCAATTTCTTTTCATTGCTAAGGAGTTGAAATATTCCCGGACATTTGAAGAGATCAACATAAAAAAGAAGACATTACATGGGTTTCAGACATGAGGAATTCAAAATTAATTTATAGGTATTTCAGGATTTTACAAGGAAATGTCAAGAATACGGATTTTTGAATTCCTCATGTCTTTTAAAGTACTCAGATATATCAACTGGGAGACGAGATATGAAATTCTGTTTCTTTTTGTATGTGCTGGCGGCCATTTTGTTTTATGCAAATGAGTTAGTTCTTCCCAGCTTTTTTCTTGGGAACATCTTTTTTCTGAAAGAGGACATCCTAAGGAACATGTTGGTACCCTAAATGTAGAATGATGAGGTGGGGGTGCACGGTAGCTCCTGCTGGCTCCCCGGACTAGTTGTTTTTAATGAAGCCCGTCCATTGTTGATTTTCGAACCGTGCAAAATCTCGGATTAATCTGCCCACCTGTTAATCAATCAGATTCTTGAAATCAGGCGGAATTCTTGATTGATTAGAAAACAATGTAGACACAACAGTTCTCTTTGATTCTTTCTCTTCTTTACAGAGAAGATTATAGAGATGGACAAAGAGTCATATATAAAGTCCCTACATATAAAAGAACGTCAGTTTTGCACCAAAAAAAAGAGGGGGTTGGAACTGTGCCCCCGCCGGCATCGTGGATCCTGCCCCCTAACATGATTTTACATGTGGTTACCAAATATTACATGATGGTGATCAGAAGTTCTTCTATGTCTGGATTAGAGAAAATACAAGCTCACGCTATCATGCAATCCCGCAAATAATGCGTGCAGAAACTAGAAAATGTGAGACGTGAAGTCACAGGACCAGCAAGGACACGTGATATCACGTGAGTTTTGCAGTCGTTACAGTAGTGTGCGTGTTCTAGCAATTGAAGTAGCCATTAAAACTGGCCTGAACACTACCAAACGCTCGCGTGAGAGGTGATAGCAAATGTGTTCCCGCCCCAATGGTCCGCCAAGCTGGATTGCTAACGATTTTCTCCACTGCGATACAGATAGCCTAATCAGCAGCAGCATCATCATCAGCAGCAGCAACAGCAACATCAACAACCATTGTTGAACGTAAGCCTTCTCGAAGATATGTCAGTTTATTTGGCTTTTTAGCGTCACAATGCCAAAACATTCTGAATGTGTCCAGATCATCACGCCATCTTATTTTTTGCCGGACACAATTTCGCCCATGGTCTCCTCGAGGGATCCATGTTGTGAGTTGTGGTATCCTTGATAGACTGCCCACTGTCATTTAAGTTTGCTAATCGACTGTAGATTATCTCTGAAAATCTGTTTTTCTTTGATATATTGCGCTGTTTTGTTATCTTTCTCTACGTGATATTGGGCATGATTCTTTCCTGTGCTCGTTGCATGGTTCTTGGTTCGAGGGCCAATTTCTTGGTTAAATTCCACTGTTATGATATACGGCCACGGGATGTCATTTCCAGGCCAACACCTGTGCGGAAGTGGAAGTGGCCCCAATGACCCCAGGAAAGAGGCATATGCGTGGGTGTCCGAAACAGGATGTTGACTGAACTCACAGGTGGTTGCTGGAAATAACACATCAGCGTGGGCGTTTGAAACCCCATAAAAGAAAGACACCGGACACCCTGAGGACTCAGAACAGAGAGACAGACAGAGCCGAGCCGAGAAAGCACGAAGTACAAACCGAGTTTTCCCTGTTACCCCGGACCGTGTGCCCTGCATCATCTCTCGTTATCTCTCTCCAAGTGTGTATGTAACGGAATAAAAATATATATGATATTTTTTATAAACACCGTGTTCCAGTCTTCTTTCTTTCCTGAACACAACGAATTCTACCCTGCCTATATAACACGATGTTTCAGCTCCGTGTCGAGAGGATTAAGACCAATGGGATCTTCTTGTTCTTGAAGATTGGGTTTGTTCTGCCGAAATGTTGCCAGCTTAGGGAGATTCTTCGCTTGATTTCTTCTACTTTTGAGGAATCCATAAGAGATTCGTTGACCCGGGTAGATCTAGTGATCTACTTTCTTCAGCTGTACGTTTTCAATGTTAACCGTTGTGTACCGATCCTCGGCGTGTGTTGATGTACATAACATTGGTTTTATTGAGATTTATACGGAGAGCAATTTTTTTGCTTTTTTCATTCAGTTCCCACAGCATTGTTTGAGAGTCATGAAGGTTTTCGGCGAAAACGTTGATGTCATCAGTAAATCTTAGGTGACTTAAGGTATTCGCCTTTATATTTTGATTCTTTATTCGTTCTGTCCATGTTCAGGAAGACCATCTCGAGGCAAGCTGTGGAGAATTTGGGTGAGCTGGTGTCGCTTTGTCTTACTCCTTTTTCTAGATGAAAGGGCTTTGAGTATTTTGTGTACCGTAATTATTCGTGTATAACACGCACTCGTGTATAATACGCACTCGTGTGTAATACGCACCGGTGTATAATACGCACTCATGTAAAATACGCACTCGTGTGTAATACGCACTCGCGTATAATACTATGGTTATGAAATCCTGAAAAAAACATCTCTCGTGTATAATACGCACTGAATTTGTAGCAGCTAAATTTAACCTTTGTTCAACTTTCTACTCGGTTCGTATCGACTAAAAATAAGAATTTATATAATTTACATTATGTTTTGAAATACGAGATTTACACAGAGCAAAGGCACGGACATGTTCACACAAAAATACAACAAGCTAGCGGCGAAAATAAGCTCACACCATAAGAGAAACAAAATTATAAACAAACACACATTCCAGTGGCTGGTGGCTATTTCTGTGTAGCCACGTAAACCGGAACCCCTGAAACCATTCGTGGCGAAGCCCTTTTAAAAAATGCTGTATCACAAACGCACTGGGTGGCAGGGAAGACGACTTCCCTTTTGCGGAACAAGGACAGGATGACTCTGTGGACGTTAACGACGACATCGAAGATGACGAAGACATCTACAACGCTGACAGC
>VCCN01004649.1:342162-354187 GCA_006491835.1 Architeuthis dux
CCCACCAAGGGTCGATGTGCCGTTAAACAAAACAATCGATCTAACAAGAGATTACTTTCATAACATTGAATCTACAAAAAATGCATTTACATTAGTAAATCTTTTACTTTTAGAATTATTCTCTATGATGTAAAAGAATAAAAAACATTTCATGTGTAACAACCTGATATAAATGAACTCTTCCAAAGTACAGTATAAAATAGACTAGATTTCTCTGTTTTTGCAAAAGAAAATCGGGTTTCTAATGAACTTATGCTACTTGAACTTATTACTTGTATATAAAGTGGAGAGCCAATACAACATTGTTCCTTGGATTCCGTGCATCTCCCCTGCAGCCTCGCACTAAAAGATACATCATTTCTGTTTCTTCACTTTTACATAAAGATTGACCTTACCAACGAATACAAGATTTTATTACTTCAAAAAACAATGTTTCAGCTGACCAATTCTTCGGCCTTCTTCAGGTGTAACATCCGAATGTGGGAGTTCAATTGTCCGAAGAACTGTTTGAATATTAATGACCCTTCTCAAAACTATAGAAAAAAGAATTATTACCTTTTAGTTTTTAAGGATAAAATTTAGGAACTCAACTCTTTTTGTGATTGTCTTGGACATGTTTGTATTTTGTTGTCTTGTTGTTGTATATCCCTTTACACTGTTCTGCTGCCATGGGTCGTCTCGTCGTGGGTTGCTCATTTGCAGGAGGAAAATCGTGAACTTGGACAATCAAAAGGAAGGACTCAAAAGCTGGTTGTAAAAATGAGACATATTTTTATTTCATAGCATACAGTTTTGTCGGCCAAAGAGTGGGAGAGAGATGAGTGTCGTGAGACCGTTCCCAACAGGGGAACTTGGTCTTATGCCTTCCCAGCCCTAGGCGGGCTGCCTCCTGGCTGCCTCCTGGCTGCTTGGGTCTCTGTCCTCTGTTCGGGTCTCTCTGAGCTTCCTCGTCTGTGCTCTGAGCTTTATGGATTCCAAACGCCCACGCTTGTGTCATTTCCGGTCTCCACATCCTGTTTTTTTGGACACCCACCTACCTATTTCCTAAGGTGACCGGGTCACTTCCATTTCCGCACAGGTGTTGACCTCAAAATGACCTTTTCGTGGTAGTATATCATAACATTGTAAATATTGTCTCATTCTCTACCTCTTCCAATGAAGTTGAAGAGGTATATGTATTCACTCATGTCTGTCTGTCTGTCCACACAATATTTCCAAAAGGTCTCAATGAATTTCAATGAAATTTTTTTTTCTTTTTTCGATTGAAAGATATTTATTTTTTTCATATATTTATGTATTTATATCTCCAAAAAGTTTTCAGTGACATTTTGCAGAAGGGTGGACCATGGGCTGATGAATTGATTTTGGGGCGGATCCAGGGATTTCAAAATTTTATAAGAAAATAGTTCAAAATTGTGGAAAATCTAAACTTACAGTTAACTCTCCTACATTGTAGCTATAGATAAACTGATTTTCATTATGTATGTGGTTCACTGGTCTATAGGATTAAGAAAAGAAAAAAAAAAAAAAGTGGATAATTGTTCCCCAAGTCCCTGTCTTATTTTCAGAACTGCTTGATGAGAAATGATTTTGTGGGACCCCACAGATAATCTTTTTTTTTCTTCATTTTGGATGTGAGAAAATGTGGATGAAATCATTAAAATGCATCAGAGCCAAAAAAAAGATTTGTGCAATACTACATACTGGATGTAAACAAAAGCGAGGGGAGGGGGTGGGATATTTCACGTCTTTATTTTTTTAATTTTCTTGTATTTCTCATTTTGTACTTGTAATATACAGGCAAGCGAGTAAAGCTGTTATCAGCAGCAACCATTCAATCTGCGCCTGCTGCTTTCTTGGTCAGTTGCTAACTTGTAACTTCATTTAACTTGATATTCAAACCATGTACGGCTGGCCTAGCAGATATGCTACTTGCCTGCCTACCTCAATAGACGTTCAAATCCCAGCTGGTTTTCATTAATTTTAAATATCTGTTTGTTTCTCGCAAAGTGATAACAGCTTTCATACATAAGATAATTCACTAAAAAATGCTGTTTTGAAGCGATTTTGAAAAAAAATATTGAGGAAAATGGTGGAAAAATTATCATGGAATCTCAAGTACGATTTCTTTATCAAGTGCATGGTAACAAAATTTGAGTTTGAAACCCTTTTTTTTGTTTTGCTCATTTTTTTTTTTCTTCCCGTTTCGTCCTTGTCCTTGTAGCGTGGCATAATGTTTTACCAATCCTCACCAAATTCAGACTGGACACATATTTCCAATATATCTCTAAGTACTTTTTTTGTATTTTCTGAGAAAAAAAAAGAATTTGTTACATCTTATTAAAAAAATTTTTTTGCTGCTTTGCGCTTGGGTACAAAACTGTTCAGTTGTGCGTCTACTAGATTTGAGAAAATTTTTTTTTTTTAAATAATTTATCCTGGGCCTTGCTACTCCCCCCTCCTCCCAAGAAGCGAAATAAAACAAACTCCAAGCATACCATTGCCTGGTTAACATAGACCCACATTGAAGTGATATCCTAACTTCTTTCTTTTTCACTATAGGCAAGATCCCCAGATCATATGCTTGAAAGTCGAAAATCTACTACAACCATTCATTATCGGTGGTATCTCACCCAGTCACAGGTTTGTTGAGAAGCATGTTTATTACTGATTACCGTGAACTAAAGACAACAATTTCTTTCAAACGATGCAAAAATATAATCTAAATAACTCCTATCTCCTGATCAGCATAGCTTGTAGCTGATAGAAGTCCTATGTCTATCGTCTGTCTGTTCTTTCTATTTGCTAAACATATTTCTAGAATTCCAGCTTTTGTATGGACAATCGAATCTTTTCTTCCCATCTTTGATTTTGTCGACATAACATTTTAACCAATCCATTTTTAGCCCTTGTCAGGTGTATAATTCAAGAAAAGACCCCGACTGAGTTGCTCCTGCATCATGCAACACATGAGGCAGTCAAAGCACTCCACCATGTACAATTTTCAGTCAGTTTGATGGTGTTGTTCCAGCTTCTGTTAACCAAATGGAGGTCTATCGCCAGCTCATTTTGGGCCGTCCTCTTTTTTTTTTTTCTTCTTTTTCTTTCGCCTATTGGCATCCATTTGATGGCTTGATTCGCAGGTCTTGTCGAGGAAAAAGGCATAATATATAATTTTGTAATCACCTGAGTGTTTTGCGGTATGATTAAATCTGTGTACCTAACTCTGCTGGAAGGTGAATTGTTCCAGTTGGTATATTAATGACCATTTTTCTTGGAGAGAAAAAAAAAGTTTGCCTCTTTTCTTGTATTATACACCTGATGAGGGCTAAAGAATGGATCGGCTGAAACGTTGTATTGACAACATCAAAGATGGGGAGAAGAGATTCGATTGTCCGAACAAAAGTTTGAATGTTAGTGACTCTTCTCTGAGTTATAGACAGTATTTATAGAATATTAGTCCTAGATATGTAGTTCCTCTTCGACTAAAGTACACTTAATCATGTATGTACTTGGGTACTATGACTTTTTGTCGAACAATGTTTCATTGAAAATGCAAAATACACAACACTTACTTACATACACACATACAGTATACTCACATCCACATGTGCACTAACAGGCCACATATGCATACACTTGCACACATACATACCAAATGCATGCATGTGTCGTGTGTGTATTTTGCATTTTCGACAAAACGTCATTTGATGAAAAGTAGTGTACTTGCAATGTAGTGTTCTGTGTACTATTAAGTATATTTATACGTAGTGTTAAATAGAACCCACTGCATAAAGATATGATCTGAGACATGTAGTGGCTTGCAATCTGAACGAGGGATATGTTTATAAATATAGACTTTGATATCGAGTGCCTATACAATGTCATGTATATTCTTAGTGTTTAAGAATTAGATTCATCTACATTACATCTAGTATAGCATTCACTAAACAACTAATGTTTTCTGTGAGTAACACTTGCTAAATGTGTTGATGTTTTGCGTAGTGTTCACTTATACATATGGTATGAGTGGCTGTGTTCCCCAGAAACCATTTTTAAAAAGTTGATATTTTTCATTATTTTTATAGCTACAATGCTCATTTTTTTTTTTTTTTTTTTTTTTTTTTTTTTTTTTTTTTTTTTTTTTTAAATTTTGAATCCTAATTGCAGAGTCTTCAAGCTTTGAAATAAAAAAAAAGAACTGAGCATTGTAGCTCTAAAAATTACTTTTTAAGAATGGTTCGTTGGTGGCTTATCACGTACTGCCACTCATATACTCTGTCACACTGTGTGTGTGTGCGTGTGTGCGTGTGATAGTTTTTCTTTCTACTATCTTGAAAATCTTAATCTGGGCCTGAGGGATCCGTGCACAGAATTTTAGACCCTTGAGAAATAGGTTGTGCGCAGAAATAAAAGCACAAAAGGAAACTGCCTATTTTAATAGATTTTTGGGTCGCAAGTTCAGGTATTATGTCTGTCTTACTTCCACCACACAGACAACACTGGAAGTCAATACGTTTTTGTTACGGCTAACAGTGCATTATTATAAAGATTGCCAATCAAAATTTAAAATATTAGTGGGCTCTTATTTTTATTAATGTATTAATATGATAAATACATTGTATATTTACTTTCTGGAGTCTTTGTATGAGTTTTTGAAGCGTATATAGTTACCTAGAAATTAAATCTATGCAATTTTAGCCATTTTTGTAAAACTAGCTACTTTTAGCCATTTAAAATGGCAATTAAGTGGCTAACTGCATTTAAAATATTAGTGGGCGGTACAGAAATNGTACCCTCACAATATTTGCAAAAGTGGGTGCTAAAAAAGTTGATGACCACTGGTATAGACAATTATCATTAATTTTTTTTACTTGTATTTCTTTCATCTTAATTTCTGTTGCTTTTTATTACAGACAGAAATTAAGACAAAAGAAATATTAGTAAAAAAATGAATGATTATTGACACAATGTGTTATCTAAGACATTTCAATACTATTGCTGTATAAACACATGTAAAAGTCAGGTCTCATAATTTTAGCAAAAAGGTTTGTTTTCCTTTAAATCCTGAGTAAAATTTGATCTAGATTTTCAAAAATGGTCCAAGGTTATGAGGAGATAGATTCCTGGTGGATAAAGATATCAGATCATCTTTTGAGATTTATTCATTCCCTCAGCCTCAATGGCAGAATGTGACACGTGGTCATTTTTAAAAGTGGGAGACTGTATGCCCACTCAATATGGCACATGACCCAAGGTTGCATTTTATGGTGGGACATGCAGAAATTGTGCCATTACCGCAGACATCAGGGTGTATCCCTGTCTGAGTGGGAGGTGCTGTTTGAGATCTACTGTCACCAAACTTCAATGATTTTTATCCTGTCAAACTAGCTAAGCTAAGGCTTTCTAAATAAGGAAAGAAAAAATGTCAACCATGATGTATATAAAACATTTTTACAGCAAGTTGTTCTGGTAAAACACCTCAGCCCTCACTCTTAATGCTGGTAGGTGAGTTCAGTCACCTTTTATGCTAGGAGGACCAATAATACATGAGATATGTATTTATTTCAATAATCACCAACGTGGGTGCTACCTCAAAGGCGTGGAAGACTAGGGGTATTGAGAGACAAGGAGTAAAGAATACAAATCAGTATCTACACATAAAATCGAATGTCTGAAAAGCTGATTTTACAGTAGAGCTGTTTGATGTTAAAATATTTTCCATTTTTTTCTGATTTTAAGAATTATATTAATTTATTTGAATAATTAAAATTTAAAAAAGATTTTCAGTGTATCTGTTTTTTATCGACTTCATGTTGGTGTGGGATGAAATATATGCTCAAAAACAGTTGGGGAAACACCAATCTAGTGTGATAGATGAGAAAATAAATGCTAGTGTAATATTTATTAGTGAAGTGGATTAATATTTTTCAACATGTTTTACTAATGTTGTGATAAATTTGATTAAATTTCAGACTCTCAAAAGTAGTAGTCATGTAACTCTGGGAGTTTAACAAAAAGGGGCTCTTTATCAGTTAGAAAAAAACTAGTGTGCTAACTATTGCTCTATGGAAAGGTGTTAGTATTGAAGTGAATAGATAACCTAAGTCAGCATGGTCAACCTCCATTCTTCAATGTCCTTTTCACTCACTAATCTTTGAGAATGTATCTATTTTCTTTCATTTAGGCCCGTCACTCTCGATTCTTAATCTGACCCCCTTCCTCTCTTGCTGTTTATTTTCTTCATTCCATTTTCCTAGAATATCTGAAGGAATTTTCAGATTTCTGTATCGGTTCTTCGGTTGCCTTTTTTTAATCTTCTTGGCACCTTCGGTACAAATCGATATTTGTCCTTGAGTATGTAACGTTTCTCCGAAACAAAGATGACATATTTTGGTGACTGCGAAATTATCATTATCCCCCAAAAGCAAAAAAGAAGAGACGATTGCCACCTTGGGACCAGAAACTAATCTCTGTGTGTGTATATATATATATATTATATTATATATAGGAGTCTGAAAAGCTTCTCAAAACTTAACAAGAAAAATATATAAATAAATTTTAAATATCACTTAGATGGTCTGCTTCTCTCGGGCGCTTCAATGGAAGTGAAATGTCCCACCGAAATTTCTTTGTCCCCTGACCACGTGATTTTACCCACATTAGTAGGATCGTCCACAAATTCTAGCCAAACATTTTTATCAAGAGAAATATTTTTACAAGACCAATATATCGTATATTTAAATTCGAAGGTTCGTCGGTTGTTTACCATGGCAATACAGTTTCGGAGAATTTCAAAACAATAATGCTTTTAATCCATTGGCTTTCCAGCAACCCAGATCACGGATCACCACCTAAGAATTATGAAGTTTTAATAAATAGACTATTAGCCTCAGTCAAATTGAAAAGACTCAATACCTTTGGTATCAAGAAAGCATTCTGATATGAGTGAGGAAACCTTGACTGTACAATATATCTTGTAGTCTCCAGAAAGTGCTTGAACCGTTGTTCGTGGGTCGTTGACCACTGCTGTCAATAATTCTAAATCATTAAGAACGGGTTTGGGCCTCCCTTGAGGTTTATTGTTGGTATTCACATTTCCAGACCGGAGCCTATTGAACAATGAATAGCTGCAAGACTTCATATCTCAATTCTCTAAACTTAGACACAGTCAACTGAGACATGATGGGTACGGCACTGCTGTGGAGCATTTCATACAGTTCCTTGTTCATGGGTCATTGGACCTCCCTAGAGGTTTGTTATTAGTATCCATATTTCCAGACCTACGGCTATTGAACCAACGCTGAACAGTTTGCACTGTTCACTCCAAATGCATTGTTGCCGTTATCAGCAGCTTCATTAGCATTATGTCTTAATTAGAAATCGTACTTAGTCTTCTCGGGTGGACACTATTGCTCTCAAGGGCTAATGATAATATGACGTCTCTATAAAAATTCTTTACGTTTAGTAGCCACAAATTCAGTGAAAGCAGGAATTCTGGCTTTCGTATTATTGAACCTTCTATTACTGATATGAAGTTCAAAATGCTTGAAGAGATGATGATCTATAGGAGAAACGTCAGGCGAATATGGAGAATGCTGCAAGTCTTCATATCCCAATTCACTTTAAACACAGTCAGTTGAGAGATATGGGGCCTGTAACTCTCATGGAGCATTTCATTCAGTTCATGTGGGACCCATTTTTCCAACTTTCCAACTTTTCCTATTGCCTTGAGATGACGTGATATGTTCACTGTTGTTCCCAGAAAGTTCTTGAACCATTGCTCATGTGTCATTGGCTACTGCTGTCAATAACTCTTTAATCTTAGGAACAGGTTTAGCCCTCCGTTGAGGTTTATCATTAGTATCCATATTTCCAAACCTAAACCTATTGAACCAATGCTGAACAGTTCGTACTGTAGTAGTGTTCACTCCAAATGCTTTGTTGACGTTATCAGCAGCTTGAGCAGCATTATGTCATAATTTGAATTTGTACTTGAAAATTAGTCTTCTTTACTATTAAGGGCTCAAAAACCTCCAATAATAACAAATTTTATCTCTATTTACATTGAATCTGTAATAAAATGCAATTACTTTAGTAAATCTTTCACTTTTACCATTATTCTCTGATGATGATGCAAAATAAAAACGACATTTCATGTGTAACAACTTAACATATTTCAACTGAAAAAAAATCTAATTTGATGTTATGAGAAATAAATATTAGGGAGTGGAAAACCATTCAAGTTTTATATTAAACTTCAATGAATTTTTACATGACAATAATATGGAAGTATCAAAATTGATAATAGGTGACCATCACATATACATTTAAAGTTTATCACAATTTCATGATGACAAGGTGAATTAGTTTGCACATTAACATTTTAAACTCTGTCATGACATTTCTAAAAACACTGACGGATATTGTTGAAGCGTTTTTTTAATTATAAATATTCAAGAGATGACTACAGCATGTGTCGTTGATCAACTATATACGTAGTTCCTACCTTTCTCCTTCCCTTCGGCCAACCCGTGTCGTTCAAGCCCTACTATTCCCATATTCAGGTTTTGCAATCTCATGTTCATGTACCTCTCTCTATTGCATTTCTCTTGTCATGTTGTAAACCCATGATTTGTGAATCCTTTGTCTAAATCATAAACTCACTCGCTTTGTCATTAAAATCTCTTTGCTCCACTTCTGTAGGGCTGAGACATGTCTGTTGATGCTGTAACCTACTTCTTCTTATTTTTTATTACCATATTTGACGGCATATCAGACCCTCTTTTCCCCTTCAAAAGGTAAACGTAACATTTTTTCAAATGGTTCTTCGGACGATTGGCCAATGTGGACTGAACAACAAAGGTTATTTTCTATAGTTTTGAGAAGGGTCATTAATATTCAAATGGTTCTTCGGACGATTGAACTCCTTCTTGTTTGTGTTGTAAACATGACGTTTCAGCTGATCCATTTTTCAGCCTTCTTCAGGTGTAAAATCCTAGTGTGATGGGTTTAAACAGAAGTTATGTTTAAAGGGGATAACCCCTTCTCAAAACTATAGAAAATAACCTTTGTTGTTCAGTCCACATTGGCCAGCGTTGTTTTTCTTCTTATATTCTCTGCTGAAATAAGCTAGAGGAGGTCTTATATGCCATCAAATACAGTATATACTCTTAATCTGAAACTATCTATTGATATATGTATGTAAATGCATGTGTGTACTATATATATCTATGGTTTCCAAAGAAATATATACACACTTATTTTGTTAATAGCAACTGTAGGTATTACCTGAAAGTTAAACACTTTGATAAGAAAGTAAAAATTTGGTTGTAAATATCAGACAATGTATTAGAAACCATCTACCAAAACCATAGGTTTCTTCAGTTTTTAAGTGATTCTGGCTGTCTAACTGTCTTACCAATAGAGCTAGTGGGCTGACAGTTTAAACATTGACACCTTTTTATTTTTTTATTTTTTATTTTTTTTTGTTGAAAATTCCCCCCTAAAACAAGGTTCAATTTACAATGTAAGTTCATGCTAAATTGGTCCCTTAGTTTGTGACCAGCAGCATTCATGCTTTTTCTAGTGATCAACTCTGGATGAGAGAAGTAATTTATTCATTGATCACCCCTTTCTCCAATTGTTTAATTGATCACCCCCAACACAGGATGATGCCAAAAGACATTGGTCACATGACGGTTTCTATTGAGTGACTAACCAGACCTGTCTCTTGTATTGAATGATTTAGACTTCAACCGTAAGATAAAGACTAATGAAAATCCCAAATGATTTAAGACTATGACTAGGTAGTGTAAACAAATAATATGGCTTGATGATTTGGCGTAGATAAGTGGCAATGTGATTATAGATTTGTGACTTGTCTAGCCAGAGGTTTGCCATGGCTGAATTGGTTAAAGCTTCAACCATGAAAGATGAGCTCCCAGCATATGGGAAGTTCCAGTCTTGTCTTTATTCCGATTGCTATTTTAATGGTCATGTGTTTGATCGAGAAACTTGTGATAAGACTAGTTAAAAATTAGTGATGTACCGAAATATCAATCCGGTCGGATATCCGGTGCCGGATTCACATAATGGCAGTGATAATTTTTTGTGAATCCGGATATTCAACCGGATTGATATTCTGGTACCATACTATTAAGAATTACTGTATATGCCAATCAGTGGCATAACAAGAGTGAAGGGGCGTGAAAACTGTTGTAAAACTTTACATTTCTCAATTATTAAAACTCAGTTTCATTTAATAATGTTTCGGAAGTAATCGTGGAGAATAAAGAATTTTAAAATATACAAATTTTTTTTATTTTTTATTTTTTATTTTTTTTCACAACCGCAAAGTCTACAATATATTTTAAAAAGAATCCCGGAATAAAAGTCACAGGAACAAAAGTCACAATGTAATGTTACTCTGAGCTACCCTGATGCCAATATATAAAAATAAGAGTGTATCCCCCAAAACATCTATTCACAGTTTATCTTTTAACTTTTTTCTGAACGTTTTGAACTCAAGTGTCTTTTAAACATAAACACTGAATGTTTTTTCTACTAAACTTAATATAAAAATAATGCTGTATTCTGAAAGTGTTTTATCAAGTTTCAGTTAATAACTCTAGATGCTATTAACAAAGTGTTTAACACTTTTGTGCGCAGTTTTCTCTGTCTGGTATGCATATTCTTGGTTTCTCTAAGGCATGTTCCTCAAATCTTGTGAATGAATATTTTGTCTTTCTTTGCAGTTTTTAATTCCTGATATATTTGTCTCCATCTTGTCTTTTTTAATCTAATCATAACAATTTTTCCTGCTCAGATTTCAGGTTTGTTGCCAATGGCAACCTGACTTCTTTCTCTCCTCCATCTTTTTTCTCCACCTCCATCTTTTCTCTCATCTGACTTCTTTTCTCTACCTCCATCTTTTCTCACCGCCATCTTTTCATCACAGCCGTTTATCATCTGTCACTAATTTTGGTTTTCAGGCCCAAATAAATGTTCTTGCTTTCTAGATTATCAAAACTAATTGGATTGCTTTTTTTCTCCTCTTTCTATCGATATTTTCTATGTTTTTTATGTCTAAATAATTTACCGATTTTTAATATTTTGATTGTCTATATTGTATATAAAATGTTGTTTTTATTATTTTTATGCTTCTTTTCCTTCTCGTTCATTTACTTTCTCTTTTTTTTATTTTTTTATTTATTTTTTTTTAATTACTGCTACCCACAGCAGACCGGTTTGAACACTGTTGCTGGGTTTAGGTTATTCATGTGTTCTGACATTTTATCTATCTATGTAGTTGGACTTTGCCCAGCCCTAACCATTCATAGTAGAAACTTGAAATTTTGCACACACACACTCCCTTCAATGAATAGGGAAAATGTTTGTTTTTTTTTTGTTTGTTGAAAATTCCCCCCCATAATAGGTTTTTAGAGGGGGGGGGGTAATTTTCAATATAAGTTTATCCTAAATTGATCCCTTACTTTGTGTCCAGCCGCATTCATGCTTTTTTTTTTAATCATGAATTTATGGTTCAAACCTTACTGGTAGCATTTTCATCAAGGTAACTTAATTTTACCACCACCACTGCTTAATTTTTTAGGTAAAAAAGCAGCGCATATGAGTGGTGGTGATTCATAATTTC
The DNA here is from genome assembly GCA_006491835.1 of Architeuthis dux. NCBI lineage: Eukaryota > Metazoa > Mollusca > Cephalopoda > Oegopsida > Architeuthidae > Architeuthis > Architeuthis dux. The sequence goes on from VCCN01004649.1 coordinate 353,819, forward strand.
CCTTGGAATGCTAGTTCCTTAACTTTTTCTATCTTTCTCTCTTTTCTTTCAATTGCTTGGCAGGGCACCTAATGAAAATCAAACTCTCTCTAGTAATAAGTCTGTGAGACTAATTTGCTAACCCTTGCTCTATGGTGAGGCATCCATAATGTTCATTATTTAAATTTTTTTAAGTTACAATAAATAGCAACTAATAAAATTTAAGATGAAGATTAAAAAAAATAGTCATAAAAATTTAAATATTAATGATTTATAATACTTCATCTAACAAAAATTTAAAAAATGGAGAAATAATATTAAATACTGTAACTACCAGAAATGTAAACGAAACGATTGGAAAGAAGAGTAGGTTTAACTGTGTTATTTCAA
>VCCN01004649.1:355552-366618 GCA_006491835.1 Architeuthis dux
TTTAAAGCCCACTTATCAAATAAAATAACTATTTACTAAGACCACAGAAAATATTATTAATAAAAATTGAACGTTTACTTTTATTACATTTACCAGATTTAATCAGCTATCGTAGATTTTAATCGGCTAAATTGGAGGAATGAAAAATCAGCCAGTTCTAGCTGAAAGATAGCTAAATTGGCAACCTTTATTCCAGGCCTCAGTACTGCTGTAATTTGGTTGGCCAACCCTGCAGCAGGCCACAACTGACAAACATTGCCTTTTTGCTTTCTTTGCCTCCTGTCTTGCACCAACAAACACAGTACCAGACTTTTCGTTTTCTTTTTTAATCTCTAACCCACTTCGTATCAGCCGAAGTATTTTGCTCTTCATTCAGCCATCTTGAAAGGCGAACAAATTTGGTTTCGCTATTATTCAACCTTTTTATTACGGATATGAAGTTCAAAATGCTTGAAATGTTGATAATTCTTAGGAGAAATGTCATCTGACTAAGGATGCTGCAAGACTTCATATCCCAATTCTCTGAGAGGTGTGGGGTTTGGAACTGTCATGGGGCATTTCATTCAGTTCGTGTGGGAGTGGTACCTATTTCTCTAACTTTGGAAACACCCAGTCGACAGGATTCCCCTCTTGACCTCTGTAGTCCAAAGGGAAGCAGAGCGATACGTTTGGCATCAGCTTGGCTGCAGGAGCTGCCGGGAGGAAGTCAAAATTGATATCCAGCTGTCTCAAGGGAGCTCCACTCCCTGGGTTGGAATCGGTTGTCCGTCTCCTAGACTGGTTACCAACCATAGCTAGAGAGCGCAGCTAGGAGAAGAGATGGATTCATGCTTTTCCAAAGGGCATTAATCTCCGCCAGAGTTTGAACTCAGTTTGTTGATTCCATTCTTTGTGTCGGTAACCGTTAGGCCACCCACACCTCCTTCATCAAATGATTCATGTCGGATTTGAAATTGTGATATGAACTCTAAAGTGAAACTTCTTACTTTCTCATAATCTGCAATACACTGGTCACTTTTGATATAGAGATTTATACGGCCTGGAGGGTGGGATGGGCGATGATATAGGAAGATCGTCTTGCATCAATCTTCCTACCAAGGAAGACTTGGCTGCACACCTTGACTTAAGTGACAATTATGTGCTTTTCCATAGAACAATGGTTAGCAAACTTGTCTGGCAGACTATTTGCTTGTGGAGCGAGTTTGAGCCTCACTGGACTAAAATGATTACTGTAAACCTTTGTATCGTATATATAATAAGTAAATTTGTAGGTATATAAGTCTTGTCAGTTTACTCCCCTAAATTGCATGAGGATTGTTCTTGTTACAGGGGGAAAACAAAGTCAACTCCAACTTCGACTGGTGTTTGACAATTTTCTCATTTTCAATTGTGGCCTAATCAGAATTCTTTATCAAGTAGATATACTTTTTGTTATTTGAATATTTTGGTACTGAAGCTACTTAATTTGGTCCCAAGACCAGACAAAATCTTGTCTGGTCTTGTGCGGCAAAAGATATCTGGCAACCCTGCCCCTGGGAGACCAGCGGCTCCCGTTTGAGAATAATCACTGACTTCAGTCTTGTTGCTAGTTTGTATCCTCCTTACTAAACAGTTGAATACAAGGCATCTATAATTGAAGAAATCTCTGTGGGTGGGTGTCTGCACCGAGATAACTCGACAACTGACCACTGTTATTCGCCATATATATTCTTCAGCACCCAGGCATTGCAGTGTCGGGTTTGAAGTTGTTTGCATAAAAATGAATAAATAAAAGATTATAGATATTTTATCTAAAATTATAGATCTAAAATGGCATTTCTCTTAGAGAATTAACTGAAATACTTCGAAGCCATAATTTCGTACGACGGACGGAATTTTATTATAGACGACTATTATGGCAGGCTGCTCGACACACCATTTAAAGTCCGGCCCCTTCCAAACATGCGTTGTCCTAGTTTTGTAAAAATCTAGATTTAAAAAAAACAAGTGGTTGTCTTGTGAACTAACACAAAAAGTTAATTTCTCTTGAATTTGATCTCAAATTCAAAGTCCCAGAAACTTCTTTTTTGTTTGACGTAACGTCGTCAGACATCTTAAAACTGGCTACGTGACTGTCTCTGCGGAAAATAAAAATAAAAAGTTGATTCTGGGGGACATTTTTCTTTCTGGATGGGTTTTCTATTGCACAAGGAGGATTGTCTATGGCCGACATTACTGGAACTCTTCAATGGTAGAGTACTGGAAATGTCAAAGATTATCATTATGGTGGGTAATAGATAAAGATTACTAAAGAGTAGGAAGTGTGTGTGTGTGTGTGTGTGTGTGTGTGTGTATGTATATTTGTGTGCGTATTTCTCCTCAGTCTATGTCTGGTCCCCTCCCCCCCCCACCTTTCATTCCTGTCTGTCTCTTCTTCCCACCCTTTTCCCCTGACTGACCTAGCTAAATATGCCACCCGCTCTCTCTTTTTTCCCCCCTTCTCTTTCATGGCGAGACACAAGAGTGAGTCAGTCTTCTTTTTGGTTACTACTTGCTTGCAGGGTTGCCATTTTGGCCATTTTTATGGCCAAATTCGATAAATCTGGCCTTTTTCTTTAAAAAGCATTTGGCCATGAAATCTTTGCTTTAGCCACATTTAAATTTTTGACTATTTTTGGCATTTTTCTTTTTTTTCATTTCCTTCGACAATTTATTTTCTTTTTAAAAAGTCGAAAGTTTTTTGCAAGTTATTTTTAGTGCTTTCCATCAATAAGACCTTTGTCAGTTTAAAGTAATTTTGTTATGGTTATGCGGGGGGTTCTATTTACAATGTAATACTAAGCTGAACCCTTACTTTCTGCAATTCGTACGGAACGAATAAGTTGACTTTATTGCAGTAGTATTTTTCTTAAATTCTAATTTTTGGTGTGTACTCCAGTCAGTGTTGCCAACATAACACATATTTTCGCGCTAGTTTGACTGCCAAAACGCGCTAATTTGGCGCTTTTTGCACTGCCAAAACAAGAAACGCGCTAAATCTGGCACCGAAACTCGCTAAATTGGCAACACTGACTCCAGTATTGCAATGTTTTATAAACAATTTTTCTATTTGGCCGTAAATGTCTCCAACTATCTGGCAACCCTGCTTACTAGCCGGTTTTTCTGACTGAGTGACGATATATGGACATCTGTAATCAGTTTCTGGAATTGGAAAATAACCTTTTTTTTTTTTTATTTATTTTTTTTTTAATTATGTTCCCCCTGACCTCTGTGCTTCCCCCTGACCTCTGTGCTTCCCACGTTATAAAAAGCTATGAACCTGTTTCTTGTAAAAAGTCGCTTTTTAAACTTGTGACAGAACCAATTAGACGAGGAATGAATCTACATTAAATAAATAAAAATAAGACCGGGGCCAGCCGCGCATCTCTATAAGACACTTATCGATCGGTCGGTCCGTAATATGTTAAATATCAATTTTCTCAGCCGTATCATGTTGGATTGATATAGAACTTGGTCCAGTCCTTAGGGTGGAATATCTTCCACTTCCCGCTCACCCCCTCCTACTGTTACTACTACCATGCCTAGTAATGCTAAATATTAATTTTCTTAGCCGTATCATGTTGGATTGATATGGAACTTGGTCCAGACCTTCTGGTAAACTATCGTCATCATCCCTCTGCTCTCTTCCTCTTCCTCCCTCTACTTCTACTACTACTATTACAATTAGTTATGATAAACATTAATTTTCTCAGCCGTTTCATGTTGGATTGACATGAAACTTGGTCCAGACCTTCGGGTGAACCATCTCATCATCCTCTCCTCTCTGCTCTCTTCCCCCTCCTCCTTCTACTACTACCACAATTAATAATGACAAACATTAATTTTCTCTTCCGGTTCATGTTGGATTGATATGAAACTTGGTCTAGTAGACCTCCGGGTGGACTTTCCTCATCTTCGTCCTCCTGCTACTACTGCCATGGATGGTGGACCCATCGTTGAACATATGGTTCTTTTTTTTTTTAAATTTTAACTTACTATTTCCAATGTTGACAATCTAGATGGCTTTTCCATCTAAATCTAGATACTTTTCATCTAAATCTAGATACTTTTCATCTAAATCTAGATACTTTTCATCTAAATCTAGATACTTTTCATCTAAATCTAGGGCACAATGTATGGAAAGTTGTAAAGTTTCACACCCTCGCACACTCTATATTAAAATGGCGCACAAATAAAAAGAAATAAAGAGAATTCATGAAAAAATACGTAAATTATATTTTTATTGCTTTGAATAAATTAGTTTGTTAAATATTTTTAACATAAAGTGTGTGAGGGTGTGAAACTTTAAACTCGGGACCACCTTCCCTACATTTTACCGAATCCTGACTTATTTTATTACTATAAATTAAATAAAAATATTACTTATTTTATTAAAAAATCTTCTAAATAGCAATTTCTAACCTCCTAGACTATTCTAGATGTCAGAAATTGCTGTTTAGATAAGTAATATTTTTATTTGATATAAAATAAAGTACCAGAATGTAAACAAACGATTGGAAAGATGGCTATGGTTTAAGGGTGTTATTCGAGCTTCCGCTCCCAGTTGAAGTCTCGGTGGCTTAATTGGTAAAGCAGACCAGGCTAAACGGTATTTTCTCTTGGCTAGGGGATGTGGGTTCGGATTCTTTATTTTCCGATCAACGCTACTGCCGAAGGATAATCGGCCTGGGCAAAAAGTTGTGATAAAATTAAAATGAAGGTAAAAAAATAGTCATAAATTAAAAATAATATTGATTTATAATACTTCATCTTACTTCATCTAATAAAAAAACAAAAAAACGGAAAATGTCTCGAACTTAGATGTGTGTGACTCGAACTTAGATGTAAACTTGAAAATAAATTTGGCAACACTGTACTATTTCCTGGTTATTTTTCTTGTTATTTTTCTGGACGACACGTCATTACAATTGTACTGTCCCAATGTCCCCCCCCCCTCTCTTTACTGTTTTCGGTTGCGTCTAGAATCTAGGGCACCCGCCGGAGCGTAATCGGCCTGAGCAAAAAGTTGTGATAAAAAGAAACTAATAAAATTAAGATGATGGTTAAAAAGAAGTAGTCATACAATTTTTAAATAATGATTTATAATACTTCATCGAATAAAAACATTTTAAAAACGGAAAAACTTATCAAATTTAGATGTAAATTTGAAAATACTTTTGGCAACATTGTACTATTTCCGAGCTTGTTTTTTTTTTTTTTTTTTTTTTTTTTTTTTACTGGGTTATTTTTTTTTCTTGTCTTTCTCGACGACACGTCATTACAATTGTACTCCCCCAATGCCCCCCGCCCTCTCTTTACTTTTCTATTATTACCTCATTAAACCAGAAACTAAAAGAATTCATCCATTCTCTCTCTCTCCCTCTCTCTTCGCCCTTGTTTTTCCTCTTCTTTAGAAGAATACTTACTGTAATACTTGTGTGTTATTTGCATTGTTGTATTATTGTCAACACGGCCAGCAGAAAATGTGTCACACATCTACTGTCCACATTTCCCAAATGTAAGCAAATACGCTTTTTCCAGCACTGACTGGCTCTTCTTGCCCTTCTTAGTGGGAGTTCTCTTATTTAAAACCTCTGGCATAATGTAGATTTTACAAGCTTTTACACATTTAAGCTCAGAAGAAAAAGACGTTAAATTCCTAGTTTATTCACACGGCAAATACGGTGTCGTCGCCCATAGATGAGTACACCCCTACAACTTAAAAAAAAAAAAGATTTTTGTAGTAAGTTAATTGTCTTCTAAACCAAACTTAGCAGGGTTTTTATTATTTCTAGTGGAACATTACACAATCAAAACAGATATTATCAGGCAGCATTTGAAAATAAAGGAAGTCACACCAAATATTGATTTTAAAAAAAAAAAAAATAAATAAAAAAATAAACGTTTTACGTAGGGGTGTAACAGGGCTCAAAATTAACGTTGTCCCGGGGACGGTAAAAATGTGTTCGGGACGAACAAATATCTTCTCCGGGACGAATTGAATTAAAAGATTTTTTTTTTAAATCGCGTCCCGGGGAAGATTTCTTTTCTCTTTTTTTTTCCTTTTTTTTTTTTTTTTATAAATAATAATTAGTTTTTCGGGAAGGTTAAAATTGTTTTTCGGGACGGTAGTGAATAAAGTTAGTCTGGAGCCCTGGGGTGTACTCATTTCTGGACGGCAGCATATTAATATTTTTGGCAAGTTTCAATGCTGTAGAGTTTGGTCATAAATAGTACCTGATAATATCCTTTTTGATTGTGTAATGTTCCACTAGAAATAATAAAATCTGGCTGTTTGGTTTGGAAGAAAATTAACTTTCTATAAAATAGTGGTAGGGGTGTATACATTTATGGGTGATTGTAAGCTATTTTTTTCCGTTTTTTTTTTTTTTTTAGATGAAGTATTATAAATCATTATTAAAATTTTTTGCACATTTATGGGTGATTGCAAACTATATTAAATTAACTAACTAGCATAGTACCTGTAAAAAAAGGACGTGATTATTTACGTGTGGATAAATTATCTAATTATAATACAGTGTGTGTTGTTGGTCCTTTTATCACAGGAAAAAAAGGGAGTATGACAATTTCAGCAGCCTTAAATTTCCCCACGTTTTACTTCCACTTCCTTCCCTCTCTACAGCCAGTCACCGCTGCACACCGCCCCCTTCCACCAGCACAGCAATTCCCGACCCACCCTATGTAAAAGGTGGAAATGGGACAGCCGAGTCTTCTTACATGAGATTATTTTGTTTGTTGAAAAGTAAAAACTATTTATGATTGCTCCTCTATAATTAATAAATCAAATGTTGTTTTTGACAACTAGTACAAATATATATTTTCGTATAAATGTTTTTATTGCAAACAAAAAAAAACACATACCTAGAAAAATAAATTTTGTTCAGTCTTTTTCTACAACTTTTCATATTTTCTGGGTTTTTTAAAAATAATTTAAAAATAATAACCCATAAGAACTCAGACCCATTTCTACTTGAAGGAACATTGTGTGGGATTATAGGTAGGCAAATTCGCACAGTCACGTGACTGCACCAGGATGTTCATTAGATGTCACTTAGTACACTTGATGAGTTAAAATCAAGGATAAAATATATTATTATATAGGAGACTGTGCAGATCAATTAAATTTTATGTGACACCGGTGTCACAGTTGGTTCTTATGGGTTAAGGTAACAATTAGGTAAAAAAAAAAAAGAATTTATTCTTTAATATGAGAAAAACATCAGTTTTATTGATGAAAAATCAGAGATGCCTATATTTAGTGAATTCTTTCCCTGTGCTACTAAGCAATCAGTAGCATCTGCATCTGATGCAAACGCTAACACATACAGTTCACCCTTTCCTCTCTTACTGTTTGCTTTAGCATGACAGAAACCAACAAACAAAAAGTGACATAGGCTTTTATATTATAAGATATTTTAATGAGGTGTAACAGTATAACTTTAAAATATGTCTTGAAAGCAGCCATCCCAGCTCTAATCCACAGCCGGTGTAAATACGGCTTTTGAACAAGTTAATCTGGTTAAATCCTATTTTACTCATATAGCAAAGATAAACTTTTAAAATTCAAATGGTTCTTCGGATGATTGAACTCCTTCTTGTTATTTGTGTTGTAAACAACGTTTGGCCGATCCATTCTTCGAGGTGTAAAATCCGAGTGTGATGGGTTAAACATAAGTTATGTTTAACGGGGATAACCCTTATAGCACATGGCTCGGATGTTTGTGTCTTTAAACAGTTATCCCCCTTTAAACATAACTTCTGTTTAACCCATCACACTCGGATTTTACACCTGATGGATCGGCCAAAATGTTGTGTTTACAACACGAACAACAAGGAGTCCAGAGAAAGTTTTTGACGTAGCTGATGTGTGGTCATTTGACAGAAAACTTAAAGATTCAGGCCATTTGTTTTGTTTTTTTTTTTATTTTTTATTTTTATTTTATTTATAAAATTCAAAAAATATATTTCAAGGCATAAGAGCCCCCCCATCTCAAAAGGTAAACATAACCTTCATTGTCCAGCGTATCAATTTTCAAGAACTCTACGAGGAGTTAAAAAAAATTGATACAGCAGAAGAGATCAGGGAAATGAGTTTTTAAAAACTTTTAAAAATATTCCCTGCTGAAATGGGGGGGGGGGTTCTTGTATGCCATCAAATATGGTAAGCTTAATCTGCACTTATTTACCTCTGTCAATGAAATTGTAAAGAGGTATATGTTTTTGGTCACGTCTGTTTGTTGGTTCGCATTCTTTTCTGTCCGCAAGATATCTCCAAAGGTTCTAAAGGAATTTCATTCGGATTTTCTGGAAGGGTGGACAATAGCCAAAGGAAGAACGGCTTAGATTTAGGAGCTGATCCAAGCACAATTACCTCCCCTACGTCGTAGTTATGTCAAAAACATATAACGCAAATTTTGTTTTCCCTGTATGCAGGATATCCTTAAAGGTTATAAATGATTGTCATTCAGATTTTCTAGCGGCGTTGACAGAGGTATGCCCTCTCTGATTGCTTTCTAGTTTATAATGCAGTCGGTTACTATGTCTACTAGATCTACTAAAAGAATAACAACAATTCGAAATAACTGAGCTATAAATTTAGTATTGTCTACTTATACCTACTTTAATAATACCACAGTATCCCCCTCCACCACCTCGGTTTAGCTTTAGTCAATAACTACACAAACTAAATATTTCTAGTGGTAGGTAAACAAATTTATTAAGCACCAAATAGATAAGTATTTCAAATGGTTTTGTGGTATAATGCCGGTATTTCTATTTTGTCCATGCCAGAGAAAAGGCCCTCCCACGTGACTGGATAGAAAGATGACAAAATCCATTATTTTCAATTGTTCTGACCTCGTCGGCCGTTTGACCTATTTTTTTAACCCTGGGAATATGATACAGCGTTTTGGTTACGTACTCCCCAAAACGTACGAATGCACAACCTGAGTGTATTTCATTACACTTTTATTATAGAAATGCATTTTTTTAAAAATTCTGTCCGTGTAGGTTGTTAGCTTCATTGATGTGTTGTCCCCTTTCTCCAATTTATAAAATTTGACTGACATACTTAATGATTAAACTGTGAACACCCTGTCATCAGTGTACCCATAGCCTATTGGTAAGTCAACAGGCTGCTACGGTCCACGGCGGAGTTTGAATCGTGTCAGTTTCACCTAGTTTTATATATCGGTTTCCTTCAGCATGACAGAAAACAAATAAATAAAAACACATCAGTAATTATTGTATGAGTATTATTCTTGTTGTGTAGTAATATTGTTGAAAGAAAATGACTCACAATTAAATTTTGGAAAAGAAAAGGAAACATTTATATTTTTAATGATTTTGTTTCTCTTTCTGTATGTTAGGCTGAGATAAGTTGTATTTTACTGACAAAAACAGAAGAATGGAGGTGTGGGTTGGCCTAATGGTTACAAGCAGTTCATTTTGCACAGACATTGATGTTAGTCATCTTTGACTATGAAGGACAGACTTCTGTTCTGAGTGGTGCAGCTGTTGCGGTGAGTCTCCAGGTGGCTGAAGTTTCACCCATATATGAAACATGAATGCAGAAAGCTGTGGATGGAATATTGGCAACTCATGCCTTGCATGCTGTGTGTTTCCTCTCAGTTTCAGCTGCAGTGGCCTCTTTTATGATCTTCTTCTGCCACACTTGGTGGTTCTGGGCCATGCTCTCCCAGGAGTTGACGTCAATGTCCAGGTTTTTGTCAGAAGTCTTCAAGCAATCCTTGGAGTGTCTCTCTCTGCCCACCAACTGTCTTTTTACCAAGGCAGCGTTCACCATACAGCATTTGCTTAGGTAGGTGATTATTGGTCATGCACGCTACATGTCCAGCCCATCTAACTTGTGCTTTCTGCAGGAGAGTTTAGACACTATGGAGACCAGCCTGCTTCCTGACTTTTGTGTCAGGGATCTTTTGTCAAGCATCGTGTCACTGACATGCAATAATATTTTAGAGAGAAGAGGTCTCAGTCAACTTGGAGATTCTGAAAGACACAAATTCTGCATAGCATTCCAAAGATTTCTGGATTCTGGGACCAACCCGGTACTACCTGTCACAAGGTGCTTGGAGAGGGGATGTGCACTGCCAAGTAAACCCCCCCCCCGCTCGATGGAAATCCAGCATAACATTCATTTTTCACTGCTTTCTGCAGAACTATTGGATATATTGTGTGGACAGACCAACATGAGTGAATACATATACCTCTGCCAGAAAATGTCATTTTGTTCTATTATGTATTAGCTGATAAACAATATCTCCTACACACATTTGAAACAATGGACTCTTCCACTTAAAGTTAAGGTACAGACGGAGATAAACAGAAAAGGTCACGCTGTTTCATTATATAGAATAGATTAAAACCGTTTTGTTCCATGACGTTGAAAATTGAAGAATTTAGAGCTACTAGCTGAATATCCATCCTACGGACGCGTTATTCAGCTAATTAATATTGGACACGAGTTATCTGCCAGTAGTTTTGGTTATATACACTTGGGTTAGCTCCGTTATAATAAGGAATCAAGACACGAGATATCTGCCCGTAGTTTGGGTTACATATACTTACGTTAGCTCCATTATAATAAGGAAGGAAGACACGTGATGGCTGCATGTAGTTTGAGTTACATACACTTACGTTAGCTCCATTATAATAAAGGATTTCCCTCTAGCAGAAGCACGAATCCAAAAGGTCTGCTTGCACCTTTTTTGTGCGATGAACTGTGTATAAAGGAACTCTGATGTGGCCGCCTGTGTGTGTGTGCTGTGGTGAGAGCTGCTTCTTTCAATCGGTGGTATTGGTAACATGACAGCGAGCAACAGCTGCTGGGGGTGGAGGGAGGGGGCTCTGACCCTAAAAATAGCTAACCCAGCTTTTACATGTGATAGATATGTGAAATACCAACCACCTCTCAAGCAGGCTGGCTGGCTGGCTGGCTGGCTGGCCTTTGTTGGGGAGGAAGACAAGAAGAAAAAAATTAGGTGGAGGAGGACTTGGGAGTTCACGGG
>VCCN01004649.1:573536-588632 GCA_006491835.1 Architeuthis dux
GGGGGGGGAGACTGAGTTGACATAGGAAGAGACTGGCCAAAGGAGAGACAGAAAATAAATTATACAAATAATCACACACAAGAGTAAAAATTCTTTGAATATAGACACCTGCAACTTGATGAAGCTTCTGTTCAGAATGCATAACTAGAACAACGATTAATCACATAGAAGAGATGGTCATTGAAAAAGAATCAAATGGTTGACAGATTTGGCCAGATGGGGAAATAATACAATCTTTCACTCAGACTTACTTAACACAGGCATTGGTATAGCGTCTAATCTGAAGGCAGAGGTTCAATACCAACAATGCCTGTGTTGGGCAAGTCTCTGAGGTAAAGCTCAGATTATATCCTCTTTGGGCCAAACCAGACAACCCTGAATCAAAGTGCATAGAGGGACAGCCATCCATTTTAGGAGAGCCAAGAATAGTCTAACATCTAGTACTAACATTGTCGTCTGTGTCTAGCGCCACACGGTTGCAACGAGTGGCGCTGGTGTCCAATTAGAGAGCAAAAGATAGTGGCAGAAATCACGGTCAAGAAGAACTGATTGCTTTCGGCTATCGGATTAAAGGTTGGATATCAGTATTTGACCAGGGATGGAGGTGGGGGATCTTCCCTCGAAGACTTTTAAAGGCTAATTGGTCGGCTGCAATAACAGAGTTCAGCAAGACCCTCTAAAACGATGTTTTTAAATCTTCAAGGTACATTTTGTAAGAGTCCAAGCACACATAAAGGGTTAAAAGGGGTCTTTGGCTGCAGGGTAGAATTTGGTCAATAAAAAACAAAACTTATCCTTCAGGTTTTATATAACTACTTAATTCAGCAGTAATCATTTGCTCGAGGGCAAAAATTCCTTGATTTAACCTTTAGCACTCTGTAGGTGACTTTGTTCGCGAGCAAAAAAATTTTGTCCTGCCACTGCAAGCGACTCCAGTCGCCAAACGATAAGGTGATTGAATTTCGCAGTTTTGTCATATAAGTTACAGAGTTACTGAGTGCACATCGTGGAGCCCTTGAAAAAGAACGCAGAGTGCGAATGGTGAAAAGTGCCTTGATACCGTAATGATAGACCAGATTCTCTTTTTTTTTTTAAATTTTTTTTTTAACTTTGTGTTGGAGAAAAGGGGGTAAAAAAAAATAAAAACATCATTTCCCTTTTAACCTTCCCATTTTAAAATCAGGCAACCTTGATCTCTAATTTTTTAAAATCTATACAAGATTTTAAAAAAAATAATCTTAATAGGTTCAATTTTTTAAAAATTAAGAAACTAGCTAATAAATACCGAAGAAATCTTTCTTTTTCTTAACTTATTGGATTTTGAAATTTAAGTTTCCAACTTTTTTTTCTTTTGGACAACCAAATCTCTTCTTCCCATCATTGATATTGTCAACGTTTCGGCCTATCCATTCTTCAGTCCTTGTGTATTAATCATCAGAATTTTTCTTCACCTGGATGGGGTGAGAGAGAGGGGAAAAAAAAAAAGCTGCCTCTTTTCTTGAATTATACACCTGACGAGGTTCTGGAGAATGGATCAGCTGAAACGTTGTGTTGACAACATCAAGGACGCCGTGAAGAAGAGATACGATTGTCTGAACAAAAGTGGAAATGGTAATGACAAAGTTATAGAAAATTATTAATAGATTGGTTTATTCCCGACTTGTCATCTGACATTGCAATATATTGGCCAGCATATTCTCTGGTTATCAGCAGGTTTAAGATTTTGCTGTATTCAAGTTTTCATAACAGTTGATAACTAGAGAATATACTGGGAACCTATATGACAAAAGATAAGTACACAGTATAAACTAACTCTTAAATTCATAAAAGAACATTTAAATGTTAATATCAAGGAAATGAATACCAATCAAAGTTACCTCCCTTTCAGCTTCAGGTGAATTTTTAAACATCTTTTCCTGTCAATGATTTTAACAAACTTTATTTCCACCCCAAAAGAGTTAGAGTCAATTAGGAGCGGTACCAAGCAGTTCATGACATTAAGAGCTAATGTTCCCAAAATTTGAAGAGAAATTCTGTTAGCATTGAAATTCAAATGATTATGTCACAGTGAGAAACTAGTGATTTCTGATCATTACTATAAAGAGTGATCCTCACTGGGTGACAATATCGTGGCTTCGTGTATAAGCTAAGGTAAAATTAAGTAATATATCAAGTATATTCTGTGTTTCAATATTTACAGTGTATATACAGTTTAGTTTGACACAAATCCACGGTAGTGGGGGCACTCAGTGAGGATCAAACTCATTACCATAGTAATGGTCAGCATCATAAGCTTGTTAACTATTGCTACTCTGATTTTGAAACTAGGGATTTCATGAAATTACTGAAATGTTCAGGGATTTTACAAAACCCTAGTTCCACAATCTTGCTGTAACAATTACACAATGATACTATCTAGTACTGTATTAGTAACTAATTTTTATTAGTAACTTTACTGTTTAAAGTGACAGTTAAAACTACAGTGAGAAAAAAGCCTGCATGTTAGTGGCAATACCTTGTTAGGAAATCAACTCTGATGGAACAAACATACATATATATGAATCAATTTTAATGGTTCCTTACAAGCGGTACTGCTGGTTTCACATATAGATCTTCATAATGAACATTTGAATGTTATTTCCAATTGTTTTTATACATCTAGTTTGTTATGTGAATGGCTGGTGGATTCATCCAATGAATATCCATGTTTTATAAAATACAATTGGAAATAACATTCAAATGTTCATTATGAAGATCTATATGTGAAACCAGCAGTACCTCTTGTAATGAACCCTTAAAATTGATTACCACAAATAGTCGCTCTACCTTTGTATTGAGCTCTCTTCAGATCATAACTAAGGTCTACGAGGATATCAATGCATAAGTGTCATACATCCAATATTTTATATATATATGTTTGCATTTGGGCAAAGGTAATAAAGATTAACAAAGGAAACAAGAAAGGTTTTCGTTATGTAACAACATAACATGTTTGTATTATTGTTCTATCAAGCAGAAAAAACTTTACAGCTTGATAAATTTAATTTTAAAAAATACAAGAAATCTTAACTCTTAAATTCATACAAGAAAATTTAAATGTTAATATCAAGGGGAATAATTGATCAAAGTTACTTCCTTTCACATGAAAAAAAAAAAAAAAAAAAAAAAAAAAACAACACATTTTTTAAAAAATTCTATCTAACATTAGACTTAACAAAATTCGTTTCCTCTACCGAAGAGCTCCGCTGGCGATTAGAAGCGGGGATCCAGCGGTTTATGAAATCAAGAGCTAACAGTCTTTTCTCTGACTACGAGCAACGTATAAGTAAAATAATCAGATGTTAGCTGTCTATTTTTCATTTAATAATTATTTCTTGGTTGGTGTGTGTACTCATGTGGGGGTTGGGGTGGCAGTCTTTATTTGTGTCAAGAAACGATGTACACAAGATATGTATTCCGAGTCATTCTAAAATGACTAAACATTGGAAACTATCTGTATAGGAATAAAATAGATATTAATCTTTAGCACTCTGTAGGAGACTTCATTTTCCAAGCAGAAAGTTTGTACTGCCACTGCAGGCACCTCTGATCAAACAATAGTGTATTTGAATTTCTTGTGTTGTCATGTCAATTTTCAGTCATATGAACACACACAAATTATAGGCTTTCAAAGTTATTGAGTGCACAAAATCTTGGCGCCCCTGAAAAAAGAATGCAGTGTGCTAAAGGTTAAAAATATAATTATATACACAAGTGTAATTCCCTTAACAACAGAAAAATATCCATCAATTATTTATCGAATCGGGGTTGCCAGATTGGGCTACAAGGGGAGATAATCCAAGCTTTATCTCCAAGACTTACCCAATGCAGGCATTCGGATAGCGTTGAATTTGGAAATCGAGTGAGTCTGGTGGCAGAGGTTCAATACCAGCCTTCTTGAGGTTGGCCCGCCTCTGACTCGCCCGATTTCCAAATTCAACGCTATTCCAATGCCTGTGTTGGGTAAGTCTCGGAGATAAAGCTCGGATTATCTAATCTCCCCACTGTCTAAATAGGGAAACCTTGTATCCAACTAATAGCGAATTTTCGAACTTGGATAATTTGGGAAGGGGAGATAACTTTGCTCTACTATTTCCTCCTCGGATTCCAAGGGCTTCTTTTCCATATTTAGGGGCTTCTTTGCCATATTACTGAACTCTCCAGGTTAGTAATCAGTCTTTTGCCATAACTACCCACTCTCTACCACGAGATCTTGCTTTCTGATAATAAAAAAAAGTCAGTGAATTAAGTCGATTGGTCTTGTCAGTCAGTCATCTACATATTCAGTTCAGAGCAGCAGTCACATACGGACTGTTGCAAGAGTTTGTTGCCCATGAGCAGGTATCTTGCCAAAGACAGGCAAGAAAGAAGAATAACAAAACAAGAACAGCAGCAGCAGCAACAAAAGGAGAGAGAGAGAGAGACAGACAGAAAGGGGAAGAGAGTGAGAGAGACAGGATAGAAAGAGAGAGCACTTTTGTTCCCCTTTTGGTGTGTGCAAATAGAGAAACCTTGGTTATCCGAATATCAATGATCCGAATGTTGGATTATCTGAACAAGATCACAAGGACCCGTAATAGTGTTTTAGTAAGGTTTCCTTTTTTTTATGATCAGATCAGTTATCCGAACAAAATACTCCCCGCCCGTCTCGTTCGGATGATCGAGGTTTCTCCATAATCTCAGTTTCCACCTTTTTTTACCCCTCCCCTTGAATTTTTAACCCTTCACATACAGGCACACATGCAAAGACAAGACATCTTCATAGGGGTCAGAAAAGCAACCCGCCCCAGACACAGGGGGACATCTCTGCAGACAGCCAGCTACCACTCCAGCTAACATTCAACATCAAAATGGTGACAGTGACAATAGTGGTAGATGGTGATCCTTATGGGCTATGGGTTCTGTAGTGTTCAAGTTTGTGTTGCTTGCTACTGTTTGTGGCACACAGGTGTGTGTGTCAGTGTCAAAGGTTCAGATTTTGTGCAACGGCTGGGTGGTAGTGGTGGTGGTATTTTTAGTAGTAGTAGTTGTAGTCATGGTGGTTGTAGTGAAGGTTGTTGTTGTTAACTACAGTGTCGACACCATCCAGGCAGTCTAGGAATATTTTCTCTCTCATTCACTTTTATACATAAAAAAAATTCTGCAAAATAAAAGAAAAGAAAATTATTAGTCAATCAATTAGAATAATCAAAGAATTTCTTCTCATAAAAAGGTTTTAATCGTATATGTAAAGAGAACGGCTTTTAATCGCATATGTAAAGAGAAGAGGTGTTGAATTGGATAACTTATTCCTTAATATATTTCAATGAAATTTTGTATATAAGCTTGCAGAGAGATTCTACCTGGGGGATGGTGAGTTATGGCTGATCTGATTGTTTACATCTTATAAGCAGAAACGTTTTTGTTTACAATTGGGAACACTTCTCAAATCTTGATAGATTTTCCAAAATTTAGCTATAATGTGGAAAAAAAACAAAAAAAAACAGGAATTGAATAATGATTAGTTACTGGCGATTCAATTGTTTGTTTACATTTTACATGTAAATAACCATGTCAATTTTGGAACTGCTGAACCAATTAGAATGAAAATTGTTATATATAAGTTCTTGGGCACCTAATAATGGTTTGAATAGAGGGGGGGGGGTGAGGAAAAAAAAAAAAAGAAATAGCTCAGTGAAAAAAGATGACTAGACAATGAAAATTTAAATAAAACAAAATCTCACCTGAACTATAAACAGCAGATTAATCTGACTGTGGTATACTATGTTCAGAGATCTCCGATTCCATGGCCAGCTCCTTGCCCTGGAAATAAAAGGGAGAAAAACCAAAACATGAATATTATTTTTTATCAATGCCAACAAAGTTTCAGACAAACACACATTAAGGAACACCAAATTTCTAGTAGTGTTGAATATTTAGGCAGCTGTGGGCAGAGCTCACAGATTAACCTCCCACCCCCACAAAGGTGTTGAAAGTTGTGGACAGGATAACGGCTGCAAGGTGTCGGAAGACTCATCAGTGTGTTATATATATATAATCCGTAGTTATCAAAATGAGACAGTGGTGCAAAATAATTCCAATAGACCACTTGATAATCTTACGGTGAAACCAACTGTACAGTTCGTTGTGGATCAATAAATAAAAAAATTAAAAAATCATATGTATATATTAGAAAAATATTTATTGGTTCATAACCTGTACAGTTGGTTTCACAAGAATTCAATCATCAGATGAACAATTACTATTGTTTAATTTCTTATATAGGTTCATTATTAATTTGTTCATGTCTGTAATTGGCTGCTTCAGGTTGTCCAATGGGTGCCTAGTTCTCCTTATAAATAAATAATGGTTGATGTTGGATATTTTTCTGTACTTTGGATAGAAAACAAGCTAATAAAACCATTCTCCCTACTTGCAAGCTTCATCAGCACTTGTGATATATATATATAAATATATAATTAAAAAGTTCATAACCTGTACAGTTGGTTTCACGAGAATTCGATCATCAGATGAACAATTACTATTGTTTAGTTAATTTTGTTTTGAAAATTAACAACAGGATGTTAAGAGTTTACTTACCCGTTTCATGACTTTTTCAAATTCCGAGTAGGCTTCCACAGAGGAGAATTTTACTTTGAATGTTCTTTTTACGGGTTCATCAACAGAATAATCCATGGCAAACCACGAGCCTGTAGTTTTCTCATTAAGGAGCCTAAAATAAAAAAAATACTAACTTTGTGATGTCATTTAAATTTAAGGAAATTCTATATTGCAGAATTATGTGTGAAAGCATTTGCCAAAAATGTTATAATTGAATAATTTTACAGAAGTTTCTAATCCTTTGAGATTTGCAATCTATTTGGAGAAAACAATTATTAGGATATAGCAAAAGTATTTCTGTTTTTTTTAACAGATGTTTACTCCAAAGCTTATTTAATTGCATATCTAAAGATTGACTCCAATGTATTATTAATAGTATATATAGTCTAGAAAGCTTTGTAGCTTCAAACACTAAAGATGTTACTGGAAAAAACAAAAAAAGATTTTATGTTTGCTCTTTTAATATAGAAGTTTCATATTTATATAAGTCTTACAGTCTTAAAACTTTTATGATGTTACTGCAAAAAATGTTTTTAAACTAAAAATCTTTCCTACAGAAATGTTTTTATGTTCTGTTTATTTCATTTACTAATAACTGTTAATGAGAGACGTTCAGAGGGATTTAGGTTTTATACAGAATTAAATCTTATAGTAATATTGTTGGATATTTAGGCAGAGGTCACAGATTTGACCCCCACAGATGTTGAAAGTTAAACAGGATACTGACTAAAAACTTGAGCTGCAAGGTGTCAAGAACCAGAACACAGACACACATTGAAAAGTCATAAACAGGATATTGACCCTGACTGCAGATGGTGGGCTGGAAAATCAGTGTGGGCGTTCGAAAGCCAAAAAAAAAATAAAAGAGACACCGGACGCCCTCAGAGACAGGCCTGTGAAAACAAGACCAATGTCCCTGTTGGGAACAGTCTGTCGGCTCTCATTACCTCTCTACCACTCTTCATTCACCACCATGACCCAATGTATTCTTATGAAATAAAAATATGTCCTCATTTTTTTTCTCCAAGTTCAGGATTTTCCTCCTGCAGACCAAGATGGCTATACAACACTATAAATAAAATTATTTTCTTGTAGGATCATCAGTTGTTTGCCAGGGAATTGTTTCAGGGATTTAAAAACAAAACAGTCATTTGACCATGGTTTCCCAGCAGTGCTGATATATAGATTTTATAATAGAAGATACAAGTATTGAAATTCTAGCAATTTTGAGGTTTTATTTTAAACTGTGCTTCAAAGCCTCTGAAGCTCCTCGCATAATTTTGGAAGTAGAAGGAAATGAGACAATACCTGACTGCAGGGTTAGAAATTATTGTGGTCCCGTTGACAGTAAAAATGTGTTCGGGATGAACAAATATCTTCCCGGGACAGGATAGTTTTCGTTAACTATTAAATGAAAATTAAGTTTTTGGCTTTTTTTTTTATTTTTAAAAATACCTGCATAGGTCTTGAAACAGATTACAAATTATTTTCGGGGTGTTAACCAGCGTTCTCACTAGCCGTTTAATGGCTAATTCTCAATAGAAACCTAATTCCAGTTTCCCAATTAAGCCAAGCTCTGTTTTGAACATTTTGGCAAGTTATTGACCATTTAACGGCTAATTCCCAATAGAAACCTAATTCCAAATTCCCAATTAAACCGAACTCTATTTTGAACATTTTGGTGAGTTTTTGACCATTTAACGACTAATTCCCAATAGAAACCTAATTCTAAATTCCCAATCAAGCTGAGCTCTATTTTGAACATTTTAACCATTGGCCTTTTTAAGTACGAAAATATGGACTGCGGAAAACTTCCAAATCCTATAAAAACACTGGGGAAATCAAATTCCTGCCTAACACCCTGAATATGTATAGATTTTTTCGGGCTGTTCTCATCTTGGTTCACTTTTCGAACAACATTTCGGCCGTTGTACTCTACAGCCTTCCTCTGGCGGGTGCCGTTTGGAATGTTGGGACAAGGGGCCTCCATCAAAGCATGGGGGAAGATGTTAGTTATTTTTGTTTAACAGCACATCAACCCTTGGTGGGTCATTTAGTGCCGGATTTAGTGGGGGGGGCATGTCCCCGTGACTAGAGACTTGAGGGGGGAGAATCCCAAATCCCTGTCACCGACACAAATGCCACGAGGACCGGGATAAGGGAGGGGGATACCAAAAGTTTCTCAGGACGAATCCTTAGCATGCTAACAGTAATCACATCCCAACCAGTTGGCCAAGATATCCTGTGCAACTTCTCAGGACGATACCCTAGCATGCCAAAAGGATCCCCGGTTCTCTGAACTTTGAGGCCATGCCGGTTTCGAAGAACAGATACTCCACTTTGATCCTAGCCATAGCCAAGATATCCTGCTCAACTTCTCCCAGGACGATACCCGAGCATGCCACAAGGACCCCCGAAGGGCCGCGGTTCTCTGAACTTCGAGGCCATGGCGGTTTCAAAGAACAGATACTACACTTTGATCTTAGCCAAAAGGCCACAAAGCAAATATTAGGGTCTTTAGGTAGTTTGAATAGCAACAGCTGTAAATTTGGCTTTAGCTTTAATATTTTTCATTTATGTTAAGCAATTAGAAATTCAACTTTTAAACCAGGGGTACCCAACCTTTTTTGCACCGCGGACCAGTTTGATATTGACAATATTCCTGCAGAACAGCCGATTTTCTTAATAACAACTGGAATATAGGGGATAAATCAATCATAAGTCACTTATAAGTGGCTAATACTCAATTGTTTCTAAAAGAGTTCATCTAGCCCAGTGGTTCCCAACCTTTGAGTCATTCCTCACTTTTGTCAATAAGATTACTAGCATTCCCCCTTCCATTTACTAAGTTGTAACAAAGAATAATTTCAAAGAACTTTATTTTATGTATAATTAGATAGCTTTATACCAAGAATTAGTTTAATTTTATAATTTTACAGTTGTTGCTATGTATTTGTAACTCAAAGAAAGCAAGCGAAAATAATTAGAACACATCATTTGAAATTCCAATTTATTACAAAAAAAAAAAAAACAAAAAAAAGAATTGTATTGTAACTGACATGCACATCAATGTGATCTTTGTTCTCGTTTTTTTTGCTACTAGTTCTATTTGTGGGTCTATTAGTGAGAGCACATCTTAAATCATTTTCACCTAATAGCTTTATTCCCCCCTTGGACTACCCAAGTTCCCCCCCTGGTTGGGAACTTCTGATCTAGTGAATTTAATATTAAGATCCAAGGAAATTGTTTTTTTTATTTTACAAAGCAAATAAAAGAATATTGATTTTTTTACCTTGCGGCTTAGTTGCACCTGGTACTGTTCTGTGGCCCAATGGTTGGGAACCACTACTTTAAACAATAGCCATTTTTGTTTTTTAGCATAAAAACGGTCAGAACAATGTGAAAATGAGAGCAGAATGGGAGTTATGAACAAATATAAAAAAAAGAAAAGAAAATTTTTAATGATGCAATGAAATTTGCAAACATAGCAGCAAGTCACACTCCATCTGCCCAGAATACAACAATCCTCACCCCCCCCAAACTAGCACAATCAACAAACTCACTGCTTCAAATGTGTTTCTCTCGTAATCATGTGGTTACATATCAAGTTGCTATTGTCAGCCTTCATACGTATTCGCAGCCCGCTGACATCGTCATCAGTCACAACAAGCAGATTACCCATTCCTGCCACCTGCAAACAGAAGACAGACTTTCATTCGGACTGAAGAACCACAAAAACCTTCACACCCACAGACAAAAAAGGGGGAGATGAAGGATAGGGTGATAGGGAAGAAGACAGAGGGGACGAATATCCCCAAAAAAATATGGGAGACAAAAAATTTAAAAACTTTTAAAAAAAGAAAGTCACTAAAATTATTTTTTTTTATTATTTGGTGTTTCTTATCCATATGCCACTCATATTCAGCAAAGACTGGGACCAGTGTTGCCGATTTAGAACATTTAGATTCAATGTGTCAGTGATTATTCCCAATGTATCACTTCCAAGGCCAGTGAAATAAAACCATGAAAAGATTAATTGAAAAAAGGTATTATTGATTGGCAGTGCAAAAAGCGCTAAATTTGCATGTAAAACATTCTGAACGGTTTGGGCCATTTTCGAAAATTTAGCACTTTCTGGCAAACTAGCGCAAAAATATTTTTGAGTTGGCGACACTGACTGGGACGGCTTCTTGATTTGAGTAGGGTTATGGTATGGTTCAACCCGGTTGTTCTTAAAAGTCGGGGTGGAGGGGGTTTCAAGTGAGGGCATGAGCCCGTAGAATAAAAGTATGAATTTCTCTAATTATTTGGGGAATTCTCTTAACTCTTTCCTCCCTGACAGCCATGTTTGATTACTTCCCTGACTGCCTGCTCTAACAATGTTCCTGTGTGCCCTTAAACTAATTTAACATCAGCTGTTGCTAAACAAAAAAAGATACAATGGGCAGTAAATAAATTGCTATATCTCTTAATATTAAATGTACGCTTACTAAATTTTCAGTGATTATTCCCAATGTATCACTTCCAAGTCCAGTGAAATAAAACCATGACAAGATTAATTGAAAAGGTATTATTGATTGGCATTGTTAGGATTTAAATTTGTGTATGATTTAAATTTAAAGGCGTTTCTTTTGGTAAATTTTTTTATATGAGATCACGCTTCTACGTGTGATCAGGGTAGGAGTGAAATTTATTATCACACCTAGGGGCGTTATCAGGGAAGTAAGAGTTAAGCGTTTGCATAATATCATTAACATAATACATTTCAAACTAATCATTTTGTTGAATATGTGATGGGTGTGGGGTGTGGGGTCTGGAGTCAAGGTCCAACTACTAAAAAAACGGGCATGGTGGTAAAAAGGTTAAGAACCACTGGTTTAACCAAACCCTAACCATTATTAAGGAGAAGGTCGCTTACAGATATCCACTACGTATGTCTACCCGATCATATGTTGCTTTCAAAGTGGAAATCACAATATGAGTGGCCTACAGATAAAGAACCACCAGTTATTTTACAGGAGAAAAAAAAAAATTGGACTTTTTTCATTACATAAAAACAAAAACTATCAGACAGACACACATCCAGAAAAAAGTAAATAACTTTTAAAAATGTCATCAGTGAAGTGTTTTTGAATCAGCGGTTCGAGAAATCCAATACAAATAAAAATTTAAAGATTATTAGATCTTTCTTCATAGTTTCTATAAATTATCTTCAACTTCCACTCTTTAGAATTATCTCAACAGTGGAGAGAAGTAACCGAATTACTTCAAAGCTAAAGTTTCGTACAACAAACGGAAAATTATTTTACTTGACAATTATGGCAGGCTGCTCCACACACCATAAAGTCTGGCCACTTCCAAACATGCACCTTTGGAAAGGCACTGCCCTAGTATATATAAATTCAAGTGAGAGACTATACCTAACATTTCACATATTTATTATTATAATTATTAATATTTCAACTAAGCGTGAATTGCACTGAGTTTTGTTATTATTCATGGTCAAAGGCTTCAGAATCATTGTACTATAATTCACCATATGTCCGTCCGTCTGTATATGATGACTTATGTAACTTAGGAATCAGAATATATCCCCATAAAGTTTTCTGCATGTACTAATGGGACCCCGGAGCATGTTTTTAGCATATTAGTTTTTTGAAAATTAATAAAAAAATAATACAAAGAAAATTAGTCTTCCAAATAGTGACAGACAGGATCAGCAAGAGAATTACATACACAATTTTTTTTCTTTTTTTTTTTTTTTTTTTAAAATAGTCTTCATCTTTTATCACAAAAGCATTAGGAGTGGAACAAGTACTATATGTGAGGCCAAATAAGACCCCACCCCCCAATTCTGCAGGGAAAAGGGGGGGAGAAACGGATTTACTTTAATTCCTCTCATTTATCACCAAGTTTTTTGGGGTTTTTTTTCAACTCCCCATGTTCTGGCCAATGTGGGGCTGGACAATAAACATTTGGGGGGGGGGGGGTCGTATATGCCGTCAAATATGGTAAGTCTCATTTAAAGCAAATACCTTGCTCCAAATTAATTCTGATACCAAAAACTAAACCAGAATCAGGATAACAACAAAAGATGAAAAACTAGTTAAAAATTGTGGAATATTGATAATTCATCTCAGAACAACTTACAGTAACAGAATATCTGAAAACCAAGGTGTTGTGTGGGCACAAGTGCGGATGAAGCTTGCAAGGAGGGGGGAATGGTTTCATTAGTTGGTTTTCTATCCAAAGTACAGAAAAATATCCAACATCAACCATTATTTATTTATAAGGAGAACTAGGCACCCATTGGACAACCAGAAGCAGCCAATTACAGACATGAGCGAATGTCACCATTAATAATGAACCTATATAAGAAATTAACTAAACAATAGTAATTGTTCATCTGATGATTGAATTCTTGTGAAACCAACTGTACAGGTTGTTATGAACCAATAAATATTTTTCTACTAATATATATATATATAAGGATTTTTTATTGATCCACAACGAACTGTACAGTTGGTTTCCCCGAAAGATTATCAAGTGATCTATTGGAATTATTTTGCACCACTGTGTCTCATTTTGATGACTACGGATTATATATATAACACACAGGCTGTCCCATATATGAGTCCCCCGTACCAGTTTTTCAGTTGTAGGGGAGGTAACTTTGTATTCAAGTCTTAACATCCTGTTACGTCCAAAGCCCAGTCCTGTAATGATTGAGCAGAAAATGGCTAAAAATAGTTTGTTTATTCAAACGTTTATAGTGTCTTTACTTATGGGCAAATTTGGCAGTATTGCAGGAAAGACCTTTTTTTGATGTAATAAAGTCATGGGTGCTACAAATAATGTTATGCACGCATGGTTGTTGATTAATTATGTAATAATAATTTTTAAAAACATTTGCACTCAATAAAGACAAAATTAGGATTTTCAGCCATGTTTTTTTTCATGCAATTTGAAGCACTTTAAGAGTTAACTTGATTTTGATTGCACAATAATTGTTTATCAAATGGAGCAGAATTAAGGAGAACAATTGCAAAGGAAATAACTCTTATTGCCCTTACAACTGGAAAAAAGGGATTTGCATATGGGACACCCGTGTATATATATATATATATTAGACTACTCACACACATGCACACACCACAAGCAGCACTTATAGAAACAAAAAACATTCATTCAATGATCAGAACAAGAATTTATGATATGAAGGAAAAAAATTTAAAAAGACAAAAATACAAAAAAAAAAAATACAAAAAAAAATCCCAGCAGGCTTGCCACATTAAGGTACCAAGGGAGATAATCTTCCCTGGAAGCCTAATCTGGGAACCAGGGTTGCCAGATTAGTTCTCTCAAAATCGGACAGAAAAAAGAATTGATGGCTAAAAATAGCTAACCGTGGCTAGAAGTTGCTTGGTTAGCATCACAATAATTAAAATAAATAGCTAATAGTGGCTAAAAGCTAGATTAGTATCACAATAATGATAGTGGCTAAAAGCATCTAGATAATTATCACAATTAAAATTTGTGGCTAAAAGTAGCTAGATATTATCACAATAATTAAAATAGCTAATAATGGCTAAAAGTAGCTAGACCATTATCACAATAATGTAAATAAATAACTAATAGTGGCTAGAACTGATATCCGATATCTAAAAACAACAAAAAATATCTAAATTTAGATATAAAATATCAAAGTTGCCAACGCTGAGTGGGGCCTTAAATCGGACAAGTTTGGACATCCATTTCTCAATCGAACATACAGGGCGAAAACACGTACACAATGTCCGATCTCTGGCAACCCTGAAACGCAGCCCCCATGTGAATTAATAAATAAAAAGTGCTACTTACTTCCCACTTGTTTTTCTCCACCTGGTACGACAAGGTGGCTTTTTCCTCAAACACTGGTTGGTACTCGTCCTCCTCAACGTAATACTCCTCTTCCTCCTCCTCTTCCACCTCCTCCTCCTCATCTTCTACATCATCATCGTCATCATCTTCTTCCTCCTCCTCATCATCCACCTCCTCAGAATCATCATCATCGTCATCAGCATCATCCACTGCGTTACTTCTTTTGTACTCTACATTTAGTTGTTTTATACTCTTTTCCAAGTCATTTACGTTGGTGTCGGCCTGTTTCAGTTTGCCTAAACTTTCGGCTTTGCTTAATATTTCCTGGCATCCAAGGAAGCATTTCTTGAATTGAGCCGCAATCGCAATCGTCTGGGGGAGAAAACAAAAATGACGAGTCAAATATTACAAGAAAAAGAACATTTGTTCCTATTAAATTATTTGTTACAATTGATTTTTCAAGTTAATCCCCGTTAAAACGTCCAAAACAAATAAATAATCCTTGCATTAGAGATAAAACGAAAAATATTGTCCAAATTGTGGGAAATGAAAAAGTTATATCGTCGCATTGGATCAAAAAAGCTGTATGTCCACTTT
>VCCN01004649.1:590853-609957 GCA_006491835.1 Architeuthis dux
AAAAAAGATTTATGGATTTTGAACAAAATATTTTTTTCCACTAAAATTATTTGCAATATTTTTTCAAAAATTAAATCCAATTTTTACAAATATTTTGAAATTCTTTATTTCTCATTATGCTTCCATCTATTTTATTAATTCTATTTTTGACAGCAATGAGGGCAGGTAGACTAATATTTTTTTAAAACGCATTACACGTTAAGCCATTTTAGAGAGTTTTGCTTAGTTTTGCTAAAAAAAGGACTGCGTATATATAAATATAAAGTTTTGGCTTACAATCTGTTTTGTGTTTGAGAATCTTCATTGATCCGATGCCTTTCTCCTTCCACTGATTCTGATCGAAGCGAAACAATTTGGCTCGTTCCATAAACACTGTACTTTCATCTTCCTCACCTGCAACACAACAATAAAAAGAAATCCCTCGAGTCATGAACACATCAGTTGGAAAGAGGAAGGAAAGTGAACAAGAATTGAAAGGATTGCTAGCAAGGGGACAGATTGGGCTACAAGGGTAGATAATCATAGCTTTTATGGAATGGAGTCCTATGGAAGTTTTTAACATAGCAAGAGCATAGTTTAGAAAAGAAAAGAAAAGTGAGTTATTTAGTAAGTACTTTCCTTATACATTCGGGAGGTTCACTCTCGACGATCTTTGTTCATATGTCGTATGAAGACTTGTTTACTTTTTGCAAACCCACGTTTCTATTACCAATTTTTACAATACCACCACAAAAAAAAAAAAAAAAAAAAAAAAAAAAAAAAAAAAAGGAGGAAAAGCAGATAAAAGAGATAACTTTTTTTTTCTTTGCTGCAAACCTTCTCCATAAATGTATACATTTTACTTTACAGCGAAAAAGAAGTGTGGTTGAACTTGTGGTCTGAATTGAATGCTTGGATCCATTTCATTTGAAAACATTGAGAGAAAAAAAACAGTTCTGTTTTAAGTGGAGATCAGGTTGGGCACACTGGAGTCCCATCAGTAAAGCTGAGATGGCCCAGGCAATTGCCAAGTTGTAGGTTTTTGTCAGAGTAGCCTTCTCTTAGATAGAGCCCTTCAGCCCTGTAAGGCAGTATCTACCCTACTATTTTACCCATCACTGAGGGCCGGAAAGTGGATTCATGACTCTCCCAATGGAATTGATGCAAAGTTATCACAAACTACCTCAGCCGTTCACCGTCATTCTGCGCCTCTAATCCATATTAACCAGCACAATTTGAATGGAATGCAACATTTGATTAACAGATTTTAAAAGAAAAGAAAAGAAAAGAAAAAAGTAAATTTGGGTAAAGTCGTTAGAGAAATGGATTTGTGCTTTTTACTTTTTTTTTTTAAACTCCTATAGAAACTTTTAAAATAATTTTTTTTAAATAAGTTTTTCAAAAATCTGGAACCATACTCAGAATTTGCCTAGAATTGGTTGACTGGACGTTGAAAATGGCCTGACAAGCCGAAATATCACCATTGTCAAAACAATGCTAAGAAGAAAACTCGTTTAATGAAGTTAAAGTTGAACATTTACCAGATATATTAGTCAGCACACAAGGCAGTGCAGTGTTGAGTTTGAAGTTTTGGGGATCAGTGGTTCTCGAGAAATCTAATAAAAGATTACAGATAATAGATCTTTCTTCAAAGTTTCAATAAATTATCTCCCTTGACTTCTGCTCTTTAGAATTATCTAAATTTAGATATTTTATATCTTAATTCACATTTAAAATATGTATTTTAACAATCATTATTTTAACCCCTCAACTCAAATTTCCTATTTAAAGTTTGATCTGATTGGACAATGAAAATGGCCTGACACGCCGAAATATCTGTTTAAGCTGAATGTTGCACACTTATTTTAGTCCCATAGAAACTGTTTCTATAGGAGTTTTAAAAAGAAAAAAAAGCAACAAAACCATTTATACATGTTATCTTTTTTCTTTACTTATTTTATTCCGCGCTAATTTTTAACTTTTCCTCCTTTTAGGATTCTTTTCTCTTTCTGTATTTCTAACTTCTACAGAATAAGTGGATCATGTTCTCATCGAGCACCCTAAATCTTTGCAAATCTAAAAAGATGCTTTTTTCCTTGAGAGCGGTGATGTCACTTGTTTGTTTTTTTAAACTAACAAACTTTCGAAGTTACTAAGATACTTTCTTCCGAAAAAATGAAAAACTATTTATTCGATAAAAAATTTAGGTTGTTTATAGTTTTTTTAGGGTGCTCGATGGGAACATGATCCAACAAACCTATAACCAACTTAACATTTCAGAGAGACTAGCGACACCAGTTCAGCCAAGTATTTTCTACTTTCAATATCAGCACGCAGACTTTGTTTAACTTGGTAACGCTGCTGACATTTCAGTGACGTCACCGGTGTCAAGGAAAAAAAAGCATCCTTTTGCAAAGATTAAGGGTGCTCGATGGGAACATGATCCAAATAAGTCTTTATTTTACTTAGTTTGACATAGCAATCAGGGTTGCCAGAAGCTGGTATTGAACCCCTGCTTCCACTCTTTTCCAAAAACGACACTACCCGTAAATGAGACATTTGAAACTGAACTATTTTCGGCAAAGTAGGACAACTTAACCGTCAAAAATGAATTGCATGACTGATTTGACAGATCACCACTAAAGAAACTATCTTTTTTTTTTTTACTTACATACTTAGAGTTAATACCTAGCCGGCACAGCAATGACTGAGTTTTAATAAAAAATGATTATTTTTTATTAAATCAAGTATTGTAAACCATTATACATGAGTAAATAAAAGATAAGTAGAAAACAAGTCGAAGCTTCGAGGAAGATAACAATAATCTTGTGTTCGTAACTCACCACTTTTATGTTCAACCAGAGCTGGCAATGGGATGACTGGTTCAAAATGAATATCTTGACTTGGAATCACATCATCATCATCACCGCCACCACCATCCTGGGTACTGTCAGTTGAAGCACCAAACAATTTCTGGCCTGCACCCTGCCATGTGAAAGGCTTGGTGGTATCTAAAAAAAATTTTTAAATACAAACAAAAAAATGAAAAATCTTAATTTAAAAAAAAAAAATTACATTAAAAAGATTTAAATTATATTTCAAAATTTTTAAATTAAATTTTTTTTTAAAAATACACATTACACAATCATTCATATATCCAGAAGCAAAAAATACAATCTTGAAATGAACAATATATTTATGAAATTCCTTAAAATCAATTTTTCTCAACATAGCTACAGTTAATATGTACATATGTCCTTTTGCTGACCGTCATTATTAATTTTTGACTAGTATTTTTCATTTTAATTGCTTTTACAGCAGTCAGTATAGAGTGGGGATTTTGTATCGTTATTGGAGGGGGAGAGTTAGGAGAACAGTGGGTACTTTGTTATCATTCACAGACAGGGACTGAGTGTGAGAGCAAGAATAACTGTTTATTTTCTGTTATGCGTATATTTTTTCTGAGATTGTTAAAAAAAAAAAAAAAAAAAAAAAAAAAAAAAAACTTGTAAAAATTGACAAAAATCATACACTCCCATGAAATTCTGTGTATACCAATGTGACCCTGGGAAAGGCTTTTAGCAAATTAGTTTTTTTTTTTTTAAAAAAAGGGGGGGGGGCGGTTTTAAAATAAAATACTTTACAATCTAAATTCATGCTAAAATGAACACATTTTTGTGCCCAGTTTTATTTATATTGTTATTTTTTTTTTTTTACTCTCAGAAAAATACTATGTCACAAATATCACCTTTTAAAAAAAGAAATTAATGTAACTCTTTCCTTCCTAAGAGACAAATGTAAAAAGTTCCCTGCCTGCTTGATTCCCTTCGTCTAACAATGTCCCTTGTTCCCTGAAACTAATCTAACAGCCTGTTGCTGACCCAAAAAATACAATGGGCAGTAAATAAATTGCCATATCTCTTCATATAAAATGTACACTTACTAAATTTTCAGTGATTATTCCCAATGTATCACGTCTAAGTTGGGTGAAATAAAACCAGCAAAAAGTTAATTGAAAAAAATTATCGATTGATTGGCATGATTTAAATTTGTGTATGAAGAAGAAAAATGTTGATAGAATCCTGTTGTAAAATATTTCTTTGAGCAGTTTGTAGTTTCATGTGAAAATCCCTCAAATTCTGTATCACTAAAGTCACTAGAATCCATTTTAGAATACCAAGTGTCGCTATAGAGATTCAAAATTTCTGTCCTTTTCGTTAATAGATAAAATCAGAACTAGGTTAAAGGTGTACCCATATGGATTTGTAAGCTTCATTTTGATTGGTTGAGATTCTAAGGGATCCTCTAGACCACTAATATGACTAATCAGAGCCAATTTAACAAACGCTACATATCCCATCTAGACAGGATCAAGGAACTGAAGCATTTTTTTCAGCACGCTTCCAGGCAAGGTGGAATGAGTAAAACACTTGCTGATCTCCATCTATGTAACTATTTCATTAGTTGTTGGTTTTTTAAAAAATTTTACTGCCTTCCCACCCGATATGGCGGGTATATAGTCTAGTAACATTAATTTAAAAACAAAGCCATAAGAAAAATTACAAACAGCAAAAATTACTAACAAATCTTACCTTTTTGAAATGCAGTATTTTCCATAGTATCTGCCTGAGCGGCCAGCGTGCTAAATAGGAGGCCTCCTGGGGAACTTTCAAACATTGGGGAACTACTATCTGAAATAAGACAATAAATAAACCATTGTACCATTATCGATGAATGATGATGTGAACATCATGCATGTGCATGTTGCAGCAGTCTTTAGCCGATCGGTTCCAGGAAAGTCGGTTATCAGGGAGGTTCATGGCCCAAAAATGAACCACCGAACACGAGGGAGAGATGAGAGATACATATAAAATACGGGGAATATACCATATCTCCCGGGTGGATACCTGAGGGGGAAAACGCAAATTATGCAGAGCTTCTCCCACTTTAACATCTAACTACCTCTCCCGCTGTTTACCTCCCCATGTCCGGCAGGGCAGCCAGAACCATGTCTGCCTTTGGCCAAGATTCATTGCCAACTACAGAGTCCAACGTATTTTACCGCCAAAAGAATCAAACTGTCTAACGGTTCGGCCAATTAAAAACGAGATTTCAAAAGCCCTGTGGAAGGGCATCTGATTGGTTTACTACATCTAACCATACTTGCTTGCAAAATTATTCCTGCCTGTATTATTTAAATTATTTTAAATGAAAGTATCAAATATCTTTGGCAAAATAGTCTGGACAGTATTTAGAAGAGAAAAAAATTGGAGAATAATGAGGTCTGATGAATGAACATTTTTTTCTTTTTACGGCTGAAATAAGTGTTAGACACCGATTTACTGGGACTAGTGTCTTCATCTTGGTTGTCATAGTCATAACATTTCAGCTGTTGACAGACACAACAGACAGGGTAGTGACAACAGCATTCTATCACATGATCAACTTAGTCATATTAAAAAGAAAAGCAGTTTTGTCTTAACTCACCACCGATGGATGATGAGAAAAATAATCCTGACATTGGTGCTGATGCTGGGGCTCCAAAAAGATTACTTTTAGTTTCTTCAGTTGGTTTGCTTTTCTCGGCTGCTTTGGACTCCTCTAAAGGTTTAGCTAGAAAAAGACAGAGATGGAAGGCGCAAAGATTAAATAGAAATTCTAACAACAAATAAAAGATGCAACACTGATAAATTCAATTTCTCAACCAGATACAGAGAAACCTCAGTTATCCAAACGTTGGCTAATCCAAACAAGGTTTCAAGGTCCCGTAATTGTGTTCAGTATGGCTTCCTTTTTTATGATCAGATCAGTTATACAAACAAAATACTCCACACCCTTCGCATTTGGATAATCAAAGTTTCTGTTTTCATTATAACCCCTCCCCCCAATTTTTGCAGATCATTTAGTTTCTCTCAAGTTGCTTTGTCAGAGATTGCGTTTTGTGATTGTATAAATCTGCACAAACTGATCAGTAGCCCAGTAGCAGGGTGCTCACCTACGGTTAGGTAGGTCATAGGTTCAATCCATAGCAGATTCATACCAAAGATTTTAAAAACTGTACTCAATGCCTCTCTGCTAAGCATTCCACATAAAGAGTAGAATTGAGGAAGCCTGGAAGGGATGGGCTCCGTCAAGCTATCTCGCCCCAAACGCACCCGTAAAAATGTGTTCCTACAATCCAAACAAGGTTTCAAGGTCCTGTAGTTGTGTTCAGTATGGCTTCCTTTTTTATGATCGGATCTTTTATCCAAACAAAATACTCCCCACCCTTCTCATTTGGATAATCAAAGTTTCTGTATTCATAATAACCCCCCCTCAACAGAAAACCCTGTACTGGGTTACAGGACCAAGGATTACAAAACATCAATATTTCAAAGTGAATGAATGAGATAAAGAAATTGGTTTACCTGGAGAAGGGCCCTTAGCCTTGGATATCTTTTTCAAATCTTCAGGGTCACAACCTCGACATCCAGGACAAGGAGAAGACTTTGTTTCATACAAATAGAAGTGATCAGGCAGTAAGAACTGACGGGCTTTCTTTATTTGTTCAGGAGTTGCTTCCGTCTTACAGACAAATATCACATCATCTGGAAAAGAAATGTTGCAGAGGAAGGGTTAAAAAAAGGTGCCTAAACCAGGATGCAAGATGAAAACCAACTCCAGTTGGTTAGAATTCATTCTAGTTGAACATCTCATTCACACACATGGATTGGAGATCATCAGGACAGAACTTTATAAAATTGAGGACTTCAGAAAATGGTAACTATTCTATACAGCAGAGATGTTCACTACTGTCCCAGAAAAACAATTTTAACCATCCCGTAATTTAAAAAAAATAATAATAAATCACTTCCGTCCCAGGGAAGATATTTGTTCATCCTGAACACATTTTTACTGTCCCCAGGACAACGGAGTGTTAATTACAAGCTCTGCTATACAGATTATACTGTTTAACTCTTGGCGTCCAAAAATGCATGAAAAAAAAAAAAAAGAAAAAAAAAGAACCATGGCTGAATATCGTGATCCGCACCAGACTGCATGGGATGATACCCTTTGTTTAAAAAATTAAAAAAACTTAGATCTCTCTAGTTAAACACTAGAGAGATCTAAGTTTTTAAAATTTTTAGAGTTTAGAGTGATGACATCAAATTTATTTGATTTTTTCAGCGATCATTTTCCATTTAAATGATGACTGGATACTTAATCAACAAAGATTTATTCGACGAATTAGTGACTGGTAGGGCTGAAGGGCTCAGAGATGATAAGCAGAGTGATTCATCTATTTCTTAAGTGCATACAAGTTACTTAATCATTACAGGACTGGACTAAATGTTAAGAGTTAAACAAAAATAGATATGGACTTTATGTATAGCCTGTATAGATATATACAGATAATAAAACAAGAATTAAAAAGGTTTTGCAAATAAAGAAAATGTTTGGGCAAAATTCATATAAATATAAACAAAGTCCACTTTCAAATGGTTCTTCGGATGATTGAACTCCGTTATTTGTGTTGTAAACAACGTTTCGGACGATCCATTCTTCGGCCTTCTTCAGGTGTAAAATCTAAGTGTGATGGGTTAAACAGAAGTTATGTTTAAAGGGGATAACCCTTACAGCACATGGCGCAGGTGTTTCTGTATCTTTGACTTGTCGGGTTTAGGTCTGTTGAGAAGCGGAAGCCACATCGGGTTGAAATCTGCACTTATCTGGCTAATGCATTTAGTCAACATTTTGATGCGAGATGCCTCTGATTTTTCTCTGCTTCCAACAGAGTTCTGTCAATAATCAGGACTTCCTCCCAGAGAGGAAGATGCTTGCCATTCTCTCTACAGATGTGGCCGGCCATGGCAGATTATCTATCTCGCCCCTCATTATGGCTTTCTTGCGTTCATCAAGTCTGACCTTGAGGTGACGGCCCATTTCTCCGGTATAGATAATACCAAAAGTGAACTTTATATTATGAAAATTAGATTCAACAAGGGACCGAGGTATACCTATACCCCTTGGCAAAAGTAATAAACAAATGGGAGAAACTTACCCTCCTCGTCAGGTGACTTAGTAAACAATTGTCGTGACAAAGGTGATTTGACCGTCTCTTTCGGGGGTTCTTCAGGCTTTCTGGCAGGCGTCTCGGTTTCATCATCATCATCAGATTTGTCTTTCGACTTGGGTGATTGTCCCGCATAAACAGCAGCCTTTTCCTTGGCTTTGTCAAATGCTTGCTTGAAATCATTAGCTATTTCCGCATTTTTGAAACGAATCGACAGCTGCTGGTGAGTCGGCTCGCCACCATCAGAAACATCCATGGCATACCAGACCCAGACCTTACCATTGCTCTGGTGCATGGGTTTCAAATCAAGGTCCGCAGTGATGTTATGATTGCAACACACCTGAAAATAAGAGAATTAACAATAAAATACAAATAGTTAAAGAGAGAACAGATAAACAAATCTTGAAAATGTTCATTTTGTTAGAATAGAGCAAGGTTGCAAGATTTGGCCAGAAGGGGAGATAATCCAAGACTTATCCAACAAAGGCATTGGAATAGCATCAAAATTGGAAATCGAGAGAGTCTGCAGACAGAGATTCAATACCAGCCACTTCCAAATTTGATGCTATTCAAATGCCTGCGTTGGGTAGGTCTCCAAGATAAAGCTTTGATTATCACCCCTTCTGGCCAAATCTGGCACCCTTGATAGCAATCCTTTCAATACTTGTTCATTAATAATAAATAGAAGTTCTTAGGATCTGGTTGGCATTTATGAAGCCCATCAGACATAGAACAAATTTTTTTTCAAGTATACATTATTATTATATAAAAAAAAAACTATTGTTTATCTACA
Source organism: Architeuthis dux (assembly GCA_006491835.1). NCBI lineage: Eukaryota > Metazoa > Mollusca > Cephalopoda > Oegopsida > Architeuthidae > Architeuthis > Architeuthis dux. Next base: position 599,679 of record VCCN01004649.1, read on the forward strand.
TTATGGCGATCCAATTTCTGTGTTACCGTAACATAGCAAAAACAGTACATCGGAGCACAATTTTTGTCAGCACAATACCATTAAAATGCTAATTTGGAGAAAACAATTTCCAGTCCAAACAGTTTCTGTGTAATTTTTAATTAAGTATAATTGACGGGTGTGTGTGTGGGGGGGGGGGTCCAAGGGAGAATTTCAAGGGAGATAACTTATATTTTCCTATACTTAAAAGAGTAATTAAGAAAACATTTTTAAATCTAATTCTTTAGTTTTAAGACTTATTTGCAAACTTTATGTAAACTAGAAAAACTAATAATTTTTAGGTGTTAATTTGTTTTGTCCCTCCTAGTTCTCTCCATATTTTTAGAATGTTAAAAAAAAAAAAAAACATTAATAAAATAAACACTTATGTTAATTTATGGTTTTTGCTCATGTTACAAAATTAATTATGTATAAAATTATACACATGGGAGAATAAGAACATAAGGAAATTTAATATTGGGTGAATGAAATTTTGTTATAAAGACTTGAGGATGGAGAACACTGTAATAAATTATTATTATAAATTTTTTATGATTACTTTTTACCTTCATCTTAAATTTTATTAGTTGCTTTTTATCGCAACTTTTTGCTCAGACTGATTACCCTCCGGCAGTGAGTATATAGCATTGATTGGAAATTAAAGATTAAGCCTTAGGTGAGATTCAAACCCACATACCCGAGGAGAAGCACCATTTAACCCAGCCTGCTTTACCACTTAAGCAACTGGGAACAGAAGTCCAAATAACACCCTTAAACCTATCATTCATTCTGATCATCAGCAATGTTTGTTTACATTCTGGTAGTTACTGTGTTTAATATATTTTTTTGTTTTTTTAAATATTTTTTTAAAAAAGACACTGAAATATTCAAATGGTTATTCGGATGATTGAACTCCTTGTGTGTGTTGTAAACATGACGTTTCGGCTGATCTATTCTTTGGACTTCTTCAGGTGAAAAATCTGAGTGTGATGGGTTAAACAGTAACGTGTTTACACCACAAACAAGGAGTTCAATTGTCCGAAGAACCATTTGAATATTTCTCAAAACTATAGAAAAGACACTGAAATAGTTCAAGAAAGACTGCTTTAAATCCAAATCAGCACGCATAACCCAAATTCTCTTACCTTTAAGACTTGTTCGCGACGCATTACAATACGCAATTTCTTGGTCGCAAGATTCTCAAGAATCTTGATGTTGCCAATGCCGCGTTCTTTCCATTCGCAACCAGCAAACCTGTACAGCTTCGCTCGGTGCTCAAATAGACACGCTTCATCTTCCTCCCCCGTCTTGACTTCCACTTTCTCAGGCAGGGGTACAACGGGCTCAAAGTAGATGTGGGAATCCTCGCCGTCTTTGTTGACATAATAGCCGTCATCTTCCGCTCCTTGCGATTTGCTTTCCTCGCTTTTAGGGGTCTGGCTAGGGGTCGCAGTCAAAGAGAAAGGAAACAATGACGGGGTAGATGTCGAACTACCAGATGCTGGGTTCAAGGCGGCGCTGGATGGGCCTGGACCGAGAATACCCTTGCCCGCAGTGGCAGTTGGCTTGAAGGTAAATTCAAAGTTAAGGGTCGAGCTGCCTAAAGTGGCCGGCTGTATCGTCGACGTAGGGGTCAGTGAAGAGGAGCTTTGGGTAAAGTTGAAAGCATTCGGAGGTTTGTTCTCACTGCCACTGGACAATGTGGACGGAGTGCCAAATGGATTTTTATCTTTTTGCCCGGTTTCTTCTTTGTCAGAAGTGGATTTGGATTCTGTTAAAAAGAAAAGAAAATTTTAGAGTTGAATAAAGTTTCCGCAGAAATGAAGTCAACTACGAACCCAATCATTGTAATTTTTTTTGAGTAGTATTTTCTTTCATCTTAAACAGCGCAGACCAAAAATTAAATAAAGAATAAGCTGTAGCCGAGTCTCGGGAAACTACAGATGTACAATGTGTTTTTTTTTCTTGAATTGTTTTTCTATGCTGCTATCCCATCTGCAGTTTGCATTATTTTTCCCACGGTTAATTCCTTACCATTCAATCTACCTTGACAGGTGCTTGTGTGTTAAAGCATTCGCGCTGTGACAAAGTACAGCTCAAACCGTGTTTTGAAACCGAACCAAAACTCTAGTGGCAAATCAACAAACTAATGACGGCAAAATCATAACGTGGCCAACCATGGGATTTGCCAGAGAGCACAGCACCGGATTAGAAAGGTATAATCTGTACAAAACTCCCATTTAATGTGCATGAATAAATACAGTAATAAGTTTACAACTTATTTGTTTTCAAGGTAATATCGAAGTGGCAAGGCTATAAAAAGCTGTACAGCATCTCACTTGTTGCCTTTCAGATTTGTGCAACAAATAAATCACCTTCCAAATCTCATTTGGTTCTTTAATAGACACTATTCCATGTCCGGTCACCTCGCCGACAGTTATCCGATGTACAATAACATACCTGGCTGATGGCTGCTACTGATAGTATAAGTGTAACAGAAACTGTATGAAGGGAGAGGGAAGAAGTTAGGTAGTTTTATAAGAAGGTAGGAAGAGAGAGGGGCTGATATAAGTGCGACAGACACGGCTCTGATTATATGTACTAGTGTAATAGACACTGTATGAAGGGAGAGGGGAGTAGTTAGGTAGTTTTATAAGTGGGTAGGGAGGGAGAAGGGGCTGATTGCTGCTACTATAAGTGTGAGACACGGCCCTGATTATATGTAAAAAGAATGACAGCATCATTAAAGTAATTTACCAATTGCATTTATGTAAAAGCTCAGAATAGAAAGTGAAGGTGTGAAGCTATTTCAATTGAGAAATTGTCACAGAATTAAAACACTGTGTACAATCATCTTTCTCTTACAAATAACAAGCCTTTTAAGGGAAGTAACTCCTGTATGAAAACATGAAGGTTATTTGACTGGCGTGACGAAAGGACAAACCGACACGCACTATGTATTATATAAAATGATAATGATGATTATTCTAGAAATGCGTTGACAGGTCTCAGGTGAAAAAAAAAAAGAAATCTTTCTTACTCACCGGTCGAACTAGAACCAAATACAAAAGTATTGTTCGTTGTATTGGCTTGGAATGCAAAACCTGATTTGGATGAATTGAATGCGGAAGAAGGTGCGGCAGTAGACCCTGGTTTGGGGGTCATACAGGCGGGGCACTGTGTCTGGGTGGCAGTACACTGCACAAGGCATACACTGCATTCCCAGGCACCTGCGCTGGCCTTGAAAAGTTCTGCTAGCGGAACATTTTTGTCGCTGTTTTGTGGGGGGAATGGTTTAGGCTTTGTAGCCGTAGATGTAGGCGTAGTAGTAGGGGTGCCAATATTTCCAAACACATTGGCCGTCTCATTGCTGAACACAAAACCACTTGAAGAACTGCTGTTGCTTGCACTGGTCGATGTGGGCGTGGGAGTGAATTTGAAACCAGAAACTTCTGAACTGAACACCGACCCTGGGGTTGATGTCGATGCTGCAGGAGTAGAAGCAGAACCAAATAAAAAACTGTCGGTCTTAAATGTAAATCCAGAGTCCTTGGTTGCTTCTGAAGAGGAAGAGGTATCGGCCATGAATGTAAATCCAGAATCCTTGGACGTTTCCGAAGAGGTGGTATCAAATTTAAAGCCAGTCTGTGTAATACAGTCCGTATTAATGACTGTCTTGCTCGACTCGGATGGTTGCTGTATATCTTCCGGTTTAACGCCAGGCTTTAGTGTACCACAAGCAATACACTGTAGAGCGCCCTCGGCATTGACAATACAACAGCAATCACATTCCCAACTACCTTTTTTGGCCTTGAACAATTCGGAGAGCAGAGGCAGTGAAGCGGAACCGGAAGAGGTTTCTTCAGTAGAGGACGTGGTGCCCGTTTCTTTCTTGTCACCGATGGCAGGGGTATCCATGACGGCAGGAACAAGATCTTTGCATTTTTCAAAGGCTTCTCGGAACTGCTCGGCAACCTCAGCAGTCTTGAATTTGGCAGCAAACTTCTCGCACTTGATCGCCTCCTCAGCAAAGTCGTTTGCCATCCAGCACCACGCCTTGTCGGATGCGTGCATGGGGGTCAGTCGCATGTCCGGGGAGAGGAAGTGGTTGGCGCAGAGCTTCAACACTTGCTCGCGCCTCATCAGGAGGCGCCCACGGTTGCTCTTTCTGTTGCGCAGCAGCTTAAGCTCGCCGACCCCACGTTCCTTCCATTGGTTAATATCCGCGTCAAATCGGTAGAGTCTGGCACGATCACCAAACATTTTCTCTTCTTCCTCTTCGCCGGTCTTCAAGTCAACCAGTTCGGGGAGGGGGATGACCGGTTTGAAGTCAACATTCGGCTCGTACTCCTCCATTTCGTCATCTTTTCCACCTTCGGATGAGCTCGGAAACAGTTTACCACCCGGATTCGGCAGGGCTTTGTCACTTGGAAACAGATTAAACGAGGGTTTTGTTTCCATGAAGCCCATCTTTTCATTCGAGTCTGTGTTCTTGCTGATATTAGTCACAGCTGGTGTCGGAGTCGACGCCGACGTTGTTACACTTTCTGTCGTTGTTGAATTGGTGGTCGGGAATGAAAAATTCCAGAACAGTTTCTGGGCACTGCTGGTGCCCGTAGCCTCGGAAGTAGAATCTGCGCTTTCATTCGGCGGTAGGGTATTTAACTTGCTAGTAGTGAGATCAAAATCAACTTTTGGTGTACCTGAATGGAAGGGGAAAAAAGGTATAAACATTAATGAATAAAAATAAATATTTTCAGAATGAAGTTTTGAATGCATCTGGATTGTCAGATTTGGCCAGAAGGGGGAGATAATCCAAACATTATCTCAGACTTACCCAACACAGGCCTTGGAATAGACTGAAGAGGCTGGTATTGAACCTCTGCCCCCAGACTCGCTAGATTTCTAAATTCAATACTATTCCAATGCCTGTGTTGGGTAAGTTTCGGATTATTTCCCCTTCTGGCCAGACATGATCAACATGCACAAAGAAACTTCAAGTATTGACCAATACTAACGTTAATCATTAGGATACAAATTTTAAGAAGCCAACTCTCTTAACTTTTATAACAGCAAGCCATGAAATTCAAGAAGTTACAAATAAAAAAAATATTAATCTAATTAACTTTTTTTTTATACAGAAATAAGCAGACAAGAGAGTCACCTACCAATCACTCGCTCATGATTTCAAATCACAAAGGGAAATGTTAATTTTACAGATGTATTTATTTGTTAGAATGAAATAAGCCCTTGCATATATTTCTAACAAATTTTCGAACATATTTAATTAAATTAGACTAGTTTTTACCATCATCCTAATTATTAGTTGTTTCATACAACTTATTAATTTAATTAAAAAAAAGTGGTATGTTACAGTAAAAAGTGGTATGTTACAATACTTCATCCAATAATATTGAATATTGATTTATGAAAAAGGATTACTAGGTCTCATATGTAAAACAATGTAGGTATGGCCCAGACAGTAGGTGGTAGCCCTCCTACCACCGACTCTCTGCGCCATACCTACGTTGTTTTACATATGAGACCTAGTAATCCTTTTTCAGTTGGTGAGTGTAAATCAGCTAATCCAGGAAGTATTTGTGGCCAATTGGTAAAGCAGCTAGGCGTAAAATAGTCTTCCCTCTGGCAATAAGGGTGTGAGTTCAATTCTCACAGAAGGCTTACTTCATTTCTGATTGCGCTGTTATTCATTGCCATAGAAACAGTGGCCCGAATTAATAAGTTGTATAAAAACAACTAAAAATTAGGATGAATGTAAAAAGTCAAATTTAATAAAAGTGGTGTGTTACAATACTTCATCCAATAATAATAAAGATTTATTTATACTAAGAGACTTGACTAACAAGCAGTTGGTCGTCATTACACGGTGGGAGGATGTTAATCTTTTACTTGTCTAGACTCGGACTAGAGTTTGAAAAAACTTGATACTTACCCGTGAATGTAAAGCCCTCAAATGTTGTCTTTGTACCTTTTGGAGTTTCTTGTATACTTGTAGATAAAGTAGGCGTAGAGCTAAGAGTGCTTTTGACCTCAGACGATTGGTTGAGAACCTTCAAGAGGACCGATGTGGTTGCAGGCTGATTGGAAGAAAGCGCAGCTGCGAGCGGAGATTGAGCCACAGGCGTCGGGGACACTTTAGCTGCACCATCCACACCGCCGATTGCACTTGATACGGCAGGTGTAGCGGTAGTAGTAGCAGTCGCGATTGAAGACGGGAAGGTGTTTTCTGGCTTGTTGCCGGCCCCAGGAGAAAGAGATGGTGGAACAGGAGAGAGTTTGATACGCACAGCATTGACGGTCATCTTGAAGTTAGTGGCATCTTCTACTTTCTCAAATTCGACACTACACTTGGTCGCTGCCAATTTGGTGTTCTCTTTGGCACAAGAGGCCGGCTGGCACCAGGACACCTGCTGGTTCTTGAAGACTGTAATCTGAATGTCCAAATCAGCGGTTATGGTTTGCTGCAATAATAGTTGCTTCTCGTCGGCGGCCAAAGCAACCACAATCACACTCTTGCCGTCACTGAAGTTAACGACACGCACAATAGCTGCGTGTGACCTGCCCTCGTAATTAACAAACAACCCCTTGGCCGCAAAGCTGACAGTCTGCAAAATAGGGGACTGTGGCAAACCTGAAACCTGCTGGGGAGCAGGAATTTGGGGAGCGGACAAGGGGGATGACTGAGAGAAACCTGCATCAAAGCCACTAGGTTGAGGTGGCCGGATCGGTGTGGTGAATCCGCTGCAAGCGGGATTACCCTGAGCGGGCGTGTAGGATTCAGCAGGGGATCCTGCACCCAGGGGAGATGGAGGCATAGTCAACTGGAACGGGGTCTGGCCACGCAGCTTTTGAAAGAAACTTTGAGGGCTCTCTGCAGCTGCCGGCGAAGCAAATGTAGGGCCCGCTACAGCATTGGGGGGCATCGGTGGCAAAGGAGAATCAGAGGGTTGAAACACTGGAGATTTACCCGACAATGCACTAGCCAGGGGAGGCGGCTGGGAGGGTGGAGTGCCAGTAACCTGGGTGGAGGGTGGGGTAAACATCATATTCTGACCCTTGTTGCCGGAGAAATAACCCGGACCAGGCATTCTTCCAATGGGACTATGTTGGGCATGATAACCATACTGCAAGGTTTGGCCCCTTAGGACATCCGCAAAATAGCCTGCTCTTGGCATTGGGGCTGAGTACGTCACGGTCGACTTTCCGACCAAGCCCGTCTGATGTCCAAACGGCCATTCCTGAACAAGCTGAGAATCGGGAATAGGAAAATTATTTGGGGACTGGTCATTGCTCTCGTCGTAATATTCCCCATCAACATGACAGGGATCTTCCTCTTCGTCATCGTCATCGTCTTCGTCGTCCTCAATTTCATTCTCCTCAGCGTTATGGATGTCCTCAGCGGCCATCTTTGAGTATGGTGTCACGCCCGGCTGCCGAGAGTTTTGTGGGTTCTTGGGAGCTGAAGCAGGAGTCGTTCCTGGCAGCTGGTACCCTGGGTATGGTGACGCTATCCAAGGTGGTGGCTGAGGGGTAAACTGAACTGATGGTGGTCGGTAGGGGGAATTGATATATCCTGCTGCAAGGTTCTGTGGGGGTGGTGGCGGTCCAGCTTGAGGTGTTCCCGGTTGAGAAGGAGGTGGGGCTTGCTGGGGTGGAGGCCCCTGTGGGAAACCACCAGACATCATCCGGTAATGTGACAATTCAGCCTGCAATTAATTAATAAATTCATTAAAAATGTTTCTGGTTAGTCACTCAATAGAAACTGTCAAGAGACCAATGTCTTTTGGGGTGATCAATTAAAATATTGGAAAAAGGTGTGTTCAATGAATAAGTTACTTCTCGCCTTTTGTTGGGCAGTGATCACCAAAAAAGTCTGTTTTCACAAAAAAACAGATGTGAACGCTGCCGGACAAAATCTAAGAGACCAATTATACATAAAATTACATTGCAAATTGAACCCCTCACTAATAACCAATAAGGGGGGGGGGGTTGAAAAAACAAATACATAAGGAGTAAATGTGTAAATTTTCAGCCCTCTACCCCCTTGATGCAGCCTGTATAACAGCGCAATCAGAAATGAAGTAAGCCTTCTTTCCTCCCTAAGAGACAAATTTGATGAGTTCCCTGCTTGCCTGCCTCCCTTTGTCTAACAATGTGAATGTGTGCCCCTGAAACTAATCTAACAACCTGTTGCTGACCAAAAAATACAATGGACAGTAAATAAATTGCTATATCTCTTAATATTAAATGTACACTTACAAAATGTTCAGTGATTATTCCCAATGTATCACTTCTAAGTCCAGTGAAATAAAACCAGCAAAAAGTTTATTGAAAAAAAAATGTATTATCGATTGATCGGCATGATTTAAAATCTTTTCTACTTGAATTTTCGCAACGAGCAAGTGTTGTTGTACGCAAACTACAGACATCCATCAATCAACACAAACTACAGACATCCATCAATCAACACAAACTACACAGATCATCAACACCAGAAATGAAATGTTGATACTCACCCAATAGAGCCGGTTCAGTTCTTGCATTTCTCTCAGCTGGTTTGACACTTCTTGATACTGTTCCCGAAGTTCACGCATGTCCCGCGAATTGGCTACATTCAGCTTAGTTAGTTCCTTGTTTTGATCTACAATTGGCTTCAATATGGAGCTGTGTGACAGCTGTAGAGCTCTCAATTGTGCATCTAAACGTTCAGGACTCGGGCGTATGTGGCTGCCCTACACACAAAGAAAAAAAAACAAAAAAACATGAAGAATAATACAAACCATTTACTAGTGAACCAATACTAACATCAGTCCTTTATTTTCCGTCAGCATTTTTCTGAAGGAATAAGGTTTTTCCTCTTTTACAAATTATACACTTGATGAAGGCTGGAGAACAGATCGACCAAACATCAAGAGGACTGATCGTCTAAACAAAATTTGGAATATCCTCAAAGTTATAGACAACATAATATTATTCAAATGGTTCTTCGGACCATTGAACTTCTTGTTATTTGTGTTGTAAACACGTTTCGGCCGATCCATTCTTCAGCCTTCTTCAGGTGTAAAATCCGAGTGTGATGGGTTAAACAGAAATAATGTTTAAAAGGGGGGTAGACAAAAGCTTCTCAGGACAAATCCCGAGCATGCTAATGGTGATCACCTTCCAAGATATCCTGTGCAACTTCTCCCAGGACGATACCTGAGCATGCCACGAGGACCCCCAAAATGGCCCTGGTTCTCTGAACTTCGAGGCCATGCTGGTTTCGAAGAACAGATACTACACTTTGATCTTAACCAAAAGGCTGAGTTCCTTCCACCCTCAAACTAGTTCAATGGAAGTGGAATTAACTAGGCAGAATTAACTGATACAAGATATCCACTTGCGCAGACAAAGGAATGAGAACAATCTATCCGTGTGGATTGAATAAAGGCTTCAGTTCGAAATTCCCAGAAGGTTACCGCTTACAATAGACACCTGAAGATGGCTGGAGGGTACAATGGCTGAAACGATGTAACAATAACAACCAAGATGAGGACAATAGTCAGAGTAAAGCGGTGTATTATAAAGAATTACTAGTCAAAAATTAATTGACAAGGCTTCATGTAAGAAATGTGAATAATGTTTCCATATCCACAAAAACAGGAAACTCCAAGTAAAATTTGTAAAAAATTTTTTCAGGCAAATATTTAACTTTCTACATTAACTTAGCTCTTTAGACAATAGAGAGGCAAAGTCTGACATCATCACCAGTCTTCCGGCTCCAAATGTCAAAAAAGTAATACTGAATTAGCACAAGAGACATTTTGCCGGTTTCTTTTTTGGTTATTTCGACCAGAATCTCTCACATTTCGTCAGTATAGGACAGTTTATACTTGAAAAACTTTGATAAGTTTTTATTCATTTTTCATTCATTTTCCCCTATAAAAGCCGGTGTAAAACGTGATTCTTCAAGCAATCTTCATTATCGTTATTATCATTATTATCATCAATCTTCATTATTATTATTGAATGAAGTATTGTAACACCACTTTTTATTAAATTTGACTAGTTTTTACCTTCATCCTAATGTTAATTGTTTTTATACAACTTATTAATTCGGGCCACTGTTTCTATGGCAACGAAGATTGAAGGTAAAAACTAGTCAAATTTAATAAAAGTGGTGTTACAATACTTCAAATTCGGACAAATTTAGCTTGTTTTTTTTAAGAAAAAATGTATTTATATTGAAAGCATACAAAAA
>VCCN01004649.1:614390-635785 GCA_006491835.1 Architeuthis dux
CTAAAAGGGCTGTGGTTCTCTGAACCTCAAGCCTATGGCAGTTTCAAAACACTGGTACTCCACTTTGATCCTAGCCAGCACTAATTATTCATAAATCTGGGCCATAATTTTCAGTCTAAAGACTATGCTTTAGACCAGCCTTTCTCAACCGGGGTCCCACAGAATCCTAGGGTTCCACAAGAAGTTGCAAGTAGTTACGCAGAGATTTCATGCATGCTGTAATAGGTAAGGTTTGGTGGGTTCCTGTCAACCTTTTTGTAGGTCATAAAATGCCGCAAATGGTTTTTGTTGTGATATTGTTAATTAGATGTACTGTTTAGTTTTGTTGGAGTTGTATTTGAGGAGAATAAGTGTAAATAATTTGGAGTATTTTGGTGAGGTGATTATATTTACGAGTAGTCTTACTTCTCTTAGGAATTGGATTATTTTGTGTGGTTTAATTTTGTTGAATAGATCTTTCAGGTTGTTTGCTTGGTAGTATTTTGTTCGGATGTTTGTTTTACTGTGAATCGTTTTTCACATGCTGTACAAGGCAATAGGAAGAACCAACAACTGCAGTCTCCTCAAGTACCGGAGTTTCCACAAAGGTATCTTGGCAGTGCAACACACAGATGCATCAGGGTACAAACTCATAAACAATGAATTAATCAACACTGTTCGCAAGCAAAATAGCACATTAAATGAGTAATGAGTAAGCATTTTAAAGTCAGATCTATTATTTTCTACTCGTAACGTATAAAAGTAATCCCTACCTGAGCTGCATGGTAGGATGCCCAAGGATTGGTGAGGTTCTCAAATCGCTTTATAGCGTCCTCATGTTCCCCTCTCCTCATGCAACAAAGGGCCAAGTGATATTCAGCATCACCCAGCATCTCTTTGATCTGCGAGTTATCCAACCGGTTATCGGAGTCTTCGGCAAAGAGGCGTTCTTTCGGCATTTTCAACACAAGGTTCCTGAAATAGAATAGAGGTAGCAAAATTAAAACTACTGAAAGAAGCAACGTTAACAATCTGGTTCTTTTGAAAGAGTCGGCAAACTCTCACCCATTAATGTTTACTCTATATTTATGCATTGCTATCCAAATACTCTTATCTGGGTACACTCGGTACCTCCTTGAAACTGGGTGGAAAGTGACATCTGAGCATCCTCACCCCAATTTTGTAGTTTTATCAATCTTTGTGCCATTTAGAAGAATCATAGGTGGAAATTCTGATATAAAAATTATAAAAGCTAATGTCACTTTTTTTGGCTGTTTGCTTTAGCATGACAGAAACCAACAAATAGAAAAAGGTGAAGGGGTAAAGCAAAGTTTGTCTGTTTGCTTATGTTAAAGTAAACAGCTTTGTGAGTGTTCGCATCTACATCACTACTACTGATGCTGATGTCTTAGTAGTAGGACAGAAAACAAATACAAGCATCTGATTTTTCATCAATAAAACTGATGTTTTCTCATTAACCCATAAGAAACCACTGTGATACCAGTGTCACATACAATTTAATTGATCTGGACAGTCTCTTATGAAATATTATATTTTATCCTTGATTTTAACTCATGAAGTCTACTAAGTGACATCTACTGAACATCTTGGTGCAGTGTGTTGCCACCCAGAATCCCACATGTTTTTTTAAACTAAAAACACACACTATGAAGAGTAGTAGAAAAACAAAAATAAATTTTGTTAGCATACCAGACAAAATTTATTTTGTTGTTTTTCTACTACTCTTCATATTGTTCTAGAATTTAAAAAAAAAAAAAATAAGTCAACAGAATTGGATAAAAAATGAGTTTCTTTTTTAACCCATAAGAACCCCCGCCCCATTTCTACTTCATACATATACTAAAATATTTCTATAATTTATCCCTACAGCAATATTCCCGTAATCTTTCACAGGTCCTATGCTAGTTGTATATTCAAATAAAGTTATAATTTTATCAATTTCTCATAACCTGATTTCCTAATCCATCATTTTAAAAGATCTGCTTGAAAAATCCAAGTGTAACTTACTTTTGAAGTCTTTGTAACAGGGGGAGGGCAGCTTCCCAATAAAAGGCTGCACGCTCTTCAAGTTCTTCCAGTTTATTAACTGAGCCATGACCATTGTCAACATCTTTCTTCATTTTAGCAGCCTGAAATGAAAGGTTTTTTTTTTTTTACAAAAATAAAATTCCACACAATTCACAAGAACTCTAAATACATGCAATTTTTAGAATAATAAAAGATTTTATCTAGAACTGGGAAACTTCATTATCTTTAAACTTAATTTATAAAACAATCTTGGGCAAAAAACAAGAGATTAACAAGTCCATTAAGAACAAATATCTAGCTAGGAGGGAAAGAGGGTGTCAGGGTTCGATTCTCACCAAAGGCTTACACTTTATTTCTGATTGCACTGTTATTCATTGCCATAGAAACAGTGGCTCGAATTAGTAAGTTGTATAAAAACAAGTAAAATTAGGATGAAGGTAAAAACTAGTCAAATTTAATAAAAAAGTGCGGTGTTACAATACTTCATCCAATAATAATAAAGATGGATTTATAAAAGTTGTACAAAAACAACTAAAATTAAAAAGGGTACTGACCCTGCTCTGTAAAGTACGGGCCAGATGCGTGATCAATGTTGCCGACATGCCATGACTACCGACCAGTCTCACAGTGTCCAATCCTCGCATGAGAATCAATCGCATTTTGGTGAAGTTTTCTCTGAAAAATTAATTTCACAGGTTAAGGACACTATGCATGAATTACAAATTACAATTAAATTGTTTTTTTTTTTGGGGGGGGGGGTCTGCAAAAATGCTATACATGCATGAAAAAAAGCACCTGAGTTTAGCTTCATTTGAGTTTTTTTTTTTTTTATATAACAAGTAGTGGTCCCTGTCTTGATGACATTTGAGAACCTATATTTGCCTGACTCCAGTGTGAGCAACTGCTAAACGAGCGGTCTAAAACGTAATTGTGAATAAAGAAACAAACTGTGTGCAGTGTTGCCAACTCAAAATATTTTCGCACTAGTTTAACTGCCAAATCTTTTTAAATTGCCAAAAAGGGCCAGAAACCACCAGAAAAACACTAGAAATGGTCAGAAAGTGGCCATAAACAGCCAACATGTTTTAACTTTAGCACTGCCAAAACAAGAAATGCACTAAATTGGCAACACTGACTGTACAGGGATCGAACCTGTGTCCACCTTGGAAGCTACCTTATACACAGGTACTGCTCTACCAACTGCGCTAAAGAAGATCTCATGGTAGGCAGGATTTGACAGGATTTTTACCAACGGAAAAAGACCAGTGGCTGTCAGTTTTTTTACAATAATTATAAATTTCAGTTGTTTTTTTAACCCATAAGAACCCAGTGACACCGGTGTCACATACACTTCAAAGGTTCTGGAAAGTACCGTAAACAGTTTTATCCTTGATTTTAACTCATGAAGTGTACTAAGTAACATCTACTGAACATCCTGGTACTGTCACGTGAATGTGCGCCAATTTGCCTACCCAGAATTCAATTTCCTAAACGCTGGCTTGCCTGGTTACCACGTGGAAGAGAAGTAACTACTTTTAAAAAGCTTGTTTTTATTACTAAAAATTAAGTTTTAACCCATTTAACAATTCTAATGCTTTAATAACATGTCCTATATTACATTTAACCTATTCTGACCAAATTTCTTGCACAAATTGATATTAAAAAAAGTTAGTAAAATATCGCTGTGACATATACGTCACTCCAGGCTTTTAGCATTAAAATAGTCACGGAGAAAACATTACATTGCTACAACTTTACAAAATGTTTCTAATGAATTCAATGAGGTATAATTTGTTTTTCTGTTTTATAACCCCATAATTTTCCTTCAAGGAGAAATAGGTCTGGGTTCTTATGGGTTAAAGTAAAAATTTCTAAAAGGCTCTCAGATAATATAATAAAATACTTAGGGTTCCAGATTTAATATTTATATCATCAATAATAAAAATTTACTGGTTTTTTGGGGTCAATTTATATTTTTTATATTAAATGTTTGAGTGAGAGGAGACAGAACAAATAGAATATCTTAGAATGTTCACCGAAATGAACAAATATTTTAAAAACTATCTTCCTGCGCACTGTAAAATACTGATAATTAATTTTAGATTATAATACATATAAAAGATTTTTAAAACATACTGACATGCCGTTAGCTGTACATATATTTTTATGCAGGGGTTCCCTTAGATGTGAAAGTTATTTCAAGGGTCCCACCAGTCTAAAAAGGTAGAGAAAGGCTGGTATAATAAAATGCTTTACTTACGTGTCAACTTTATCGCCCAACTTGCATGCCAGCCTCCACCAATCAGCCTGTTCTTGAGTGCAGAACTGCCTGCAGAGAACTCTTGGCAGTAGATGAGGTTGGTGAGGCTCAGGACGAACCTGCTGCAGTTGTAGACTTGTACAATACACTGCACAACTCAGGAATACCTAAAGACAAAAGACAAAACAATTTGAGAAATGAACAGGACCTACACCGGGGCTTCTCAAACGTTTTCCATTTGAGACCCTTTTTGATTGTTGTTATAGTCCTAAATTATCGGTAACAAAGAACAAAACGAAGGTACTAAGGGGATCGAGGAGTCTTTAAGGTTTCTGATTAAAATCAAACCTTTTTAAAGATATATTCTATTTTAGTAACTTTAACTTTACAGAGATGTACACGCACTTCTGAAAAATCTTCGCCACCCTATTTTAAAAATAGGTCTACATTTCTTTTTAAAATTATTCTTAAGCTTTTTCCTGTTTTTGCTAGGAAGAAAAAAAAGCCCAAAACTTTGAAATAATTTTCCATTAATTAAAACGTTAAATGGGACATTTTTAAAAGTAAATGTTATTGTTTACACTGGACTATCAGCAAAAAATTACCGAATGGATGGAAGTGAAGAGGATTTACCAAACGGAGATGAATAATAACTGAAGGGAGTCTTATTTGGGGGTAAAGTTACTAAAATAGAAGAATATATCTATAAAAAAGTGTAATTTAATCAAGACTAGTCTTTAGTATATTATTTATCTCCGTTCAGTAAATCCTGTTATTAAACCCTAACAATTAATTAAGTTGTTGCTAACTTATTACGGAACAAATGAAAGCAGAAAACTTGAACATTTCAAAAGATTTAAAATGAAACTGTATTTTATTAAATCTAATTACAAAGGATATAATTTAGGGTCAGAGTTAGTAGTCTTTAAGGTTAGGGTTGCAATTAACAACAATGAAGATTAAATATTTTTACAGTAAAGATTTACGCATCTCTTTTTGTTTTAACATTACACACACCTTTGAAAAATCTTCGACACCCTATTTTAAAAAATTATTCTTAAGTTTTTTGCTGTTTTTGCTAGGAAGAAAAAAGCCCAAAACTTTGAAATAATTTTCCATTAATTAAAACATTAAATGGGCCATTTTTTAAAAGTAAATATTATTTACACTGTACAATCGGCAAAAAATTACCCAATGGAAGTGAAGAGGATTTACCGAAAGGGGATTAATATTAATTGAAGGGAGTCTTATTTGCTGGTCAAAACTCAAAAGCCTATGTAAAGTTACTAAAATTGACTATCTATAGAAAGGTGTAATTTAATGAGAGGACTCCTAGTCTTCAGTATATTATTTATCTCCATTCGGTAAATCCTGTTATTAAACCATAACAATTATTTAAGCTACTGCTAACTTATTACAAAACAAATGAAAGCAGAAAACTTGAACATTTCAAAAGTTTTAAAATGAAACTATTTTATTAAATCTAATTACAAAAGATAATTTAGGGTCAGAGTTAGTAGTCTTTAAGGTTAGGGTTGCAATTAACAATAAAAGATTAAATATTTTTACAGTAAAGATTTACTCGTCAGTTTTGTTTTTCAGGTTTTACGAAGGGGGTTCTATTTCCAATGTAACTATAAATATTAAACTTTCTTGTTTTGCAGTGGATTTCAAAGCTGAATGCTCGGTTAAAATTCGCTTAATGACCTGTCACCCAAAACAAAGTCAAAAATTACATCCTATTTAAAGGCAAATATAAGTTCTCAACTAATAAATGTCTTTATAATTACCATAGATATTCCTTAAAATGACCCCAGCCCTCCATATCTTTACACAACCCCTCTGGAGTCGGGAACCCTAGTTTGTGAAGCCCTGACCTAGACATTTTTCATAAGAACTAAATGTACAAAGAAGGCTTTTTTCTTTTCATCCCATTGTTGTTGCAATCATCAAATAAATCTTAAAATATAAAAAGCCTGTCACTTTTTCTGTTTGTTACTTTCTGTCATGCCAAAGCAAACAAAGAGACAGGAGGTAAAGCAATGTGTGTGTGTTCATATACACTAATAAAAAATCAATCTTAAAATGTGATAATCTTAACACTTTCAGTGCTTTCTACAAAAGATCTTCGTAGATAAAATTACTGGGTCACTAAACATGTTTTTTTTCTAGCAGTACCTATACTTTTCTGATGTAACAATATGACCCAGTTTCCCCGTCTCATCAGTGGTCTCAAGGAAACAGGTAGCACATTGATCAATTGATTGTTTTGTTTAACGGCACATCGACCCTTGGTGGGTCATTTAGTGCCAAATTCAGTAGGGGGAGAGGGGATCCCATATCCCGTGACTAGAGACTTGAGGGGGGATAATCCCAAATCCCTGTCACCAAGACAAATGCCATGGGGACCGGGATAAAGGGGGTGGAAGATTCCAAAAGCTTCTCAGGACGAATCCTGAGCATGCTAATGGTGATCGCCTCCCGACCAGCTGGCTAAGATATCCTGTGCAACTTCTCCCAGGACGATACCCGAGCATGCCACAAGGATCCCCAAGGGCTGTGGTTTTCTGAACTTCAAGGCCATGGCGGTTTCGAAGAACAGATACTACACTTTGATCTTAGCCAAAAGGCCGCGAAGCCTCAGGTAGCACAATAGGGAGTATAACTAAAACACGAGTAGCATTTAAAGTGCTAACTACTAAGAGAAAAAAAAAAAAGAGGATGCTTACTTCCATATCAAGTTGGCAGAGAGACTCAATTCCCTGGTGTAAACCACGAGAAATATTTCTACTTGAATAGTGGAGGTTGTCAAATAAAGAGAAGTTATCTAAACGAAAAGAAAAATAAATAAAAATGATAAGCAAACAAAAAAAGGAGAACACATTTTCAATAGATTTTTACAAAATTAAATTGGTCACAAAAAAGCTTAGAAAAAGGTAAACAGAAAATCTATGCAAAATAAAAGTCATTTCCAAATTTCAATTTCTACATAAATTCAGAGCAGACGTTTTAGGTTTCTCTAATTTTTTCAAAATATTTCCTCAGATGTCTTGTCCCAATTTTTCAACTGAATTTTATTACAGGCACAGCTAGAGATTTCAATTCACCAAATCTCAGATTTGGTGCCAACAACATACACACAAGAAAAGAAAAAGATAAAGTATTTTAAAACAATGAATAAAACATGCAGATGTAGGTATTTCAATGATTTTATATTTTAGCCTCCCAAATTATCACGATTGTTGTGAGAGCACTCGGTCAGTTACAATAAAGTAAAAGATAATTTATTTTTATAAATAGAGTCTTGCGACTTTGGTGAAAAAACAAGTGGCCCCTGTTTGGGGTGGGGTCTTACCCCTCTGCAGGGAATGCAGTCAGCGTATTTTAGGCCCCAACCAACAGAGCCAATATTTCAAAGAAAACATACCAGATTTCAAAACTAAAAAAATTAGTGTACTCTTGACTATGAATAACACCAATAGTTAAAATAGCTGATGGGGGTGTTTACTTTCTCATTTTCGGATTTTTTTTTTTACACCGTTTTTATTATATTCAATATCTACTTAGTAGTTTGTAGTAACTGACCGAGTGCCACCCTCATAACACTATAATTTGGGAAAGCTAAATTATAATATTGCCAGTATTTCTTGAAAAACTGGTAACTAGTCTGTTGTTCATAAATTATTGAGCTCTTTGACCTTGTATGTAACTAATAAAAAAAAGATACATGTTGAGAATTACTTACAGGCAGGTTGACTTTCATCTTTTGAACTGTTGAAATGATGTAGACATAGCCAGACGATATTGTTTAAGTCCGAATGGTTCAAAAGGTGAGCAGCTGGAAAAATAAAATTAAGATTAAATCTACTGAATACAATGCAGAGCAAAAGAGAGTGTTAACCTTTTCACTACTTTGCCTTTTAAGCAAAAATAAAACATTGGCACTGAAAGTGTTAGGATGTGGGGGGGGGGGAATAATAATCATGAAATGAAAATCAATGAGATGAAATGGTTTAGAAAATACAATTTTCTAATAAGCTTCAAAAAGTTTTTTTTTTTTTTTCTTTTACTGAATTCTCCATTCTCACATTCGTATTTAGGCAAGAATATAATGCGGTTCTCTATGTCGACAGTATGAAATCAAATGATGGATAATTTTATATCCGACAAAATATGATAATTATAAAAGACATTTATTAGTTGAGAACCTATATTTGATTGGCGCCGGTGTGAGCAACTGCTAAACGAATGACCTAAAAAAATTAATTGGGAATAAAGAAATTAACTGTAGGGGATCGAACGCGCGTCCACCTTGGAAGCTACCTTATACGCAGGTACTGCTCTACCAACTGAGCTAATGAAGATCTTATGGTAGGCAGGAGTCTTAATCCTACACTTTGTTGGCTTCTCTCTCGTACTCATATTTTAGGCACTAATATGATATGGCTCGATGTCCACAGTAAGAAATCAAATGATGAATAATTTTATATCCAACATAGATATATGATCATATTCTGTCGGTTATAAAATTATCCATCAATTGATTTCTTACTGAATTCTGCAATATGCCTATGTAGGCAAATATGTCTGACTATTTGAATAAATAAAGTTTAAATATTTGAGGATGAAAATAAATGTAACAATTTTTAATTAGCCCTGGCATTACGTCCCACAGAAAAGTCATTTATATGATACTACTTTTGAAGATTTTATTTTGTCCTACTGGACCCTACGCAGCTTTGCTGTTATGAAAAGGGCTCCAGACTAACTTTTTTCACTACCATCCCAAAAAATAATTTTAACCGTCCCGAAGGAAATGTAAATGGTCCAAAAATCAAAATGTTGTTTCTTTACTTTGTTAATATCATCTAAAGTGGTTAGTAGCAGAATAAAAACACCATTAAAATGTTGAGGAAATAAATAATTGTCAAACCCCTGTCCAAACCTGGCTTTGTTTTTCTACCATAACAAAAACCAAATGACAAGAACAATCCTCACCAAATTTTAAAAAAACAAACAAAAAAAAAACAACATTTTTTTAAAAAATCAGTTCCGTCTTGTGAAGATATTTTTTCATCCCAAACACATTTTTACTGTCCCTGGGACAACATTAATTTCAACTGTCGTGCAGCCAACGACGGAAGTCACGCAAGTTTTTTTGCTTTAGTATGGCCCAATAAAAAAAACAATGTATAGAAATCTCTAGTAAAAACTGAATTTTCTACGGAACTTAATGCCAGAGCCTGGACTAAATGATGAAATTCAAGAATTTAAACAAGTTTAAATCCTTTTGAGACTCATGGGACATAAACCCTGAGGCTTCTATGACTGCTGGGATATATATGTCCAATAGATATTTTAGAAGTTTACCGTGACATTTTAATACAAGCACCATAATAGGTTAGTCTTGAAAAAGTTAAAATGAAAGTATCTACTCAACAGATTTAAATCAATTCTTATAATATCGCAACAGCCAATAATATAATTGTCTCAAAGAAAAAAAACCTAAGCAATTTTTTTTTATAAAAAGATAGCTTGCTGAATTTCTCTTAAAATGGCTGCCCTTTACTCCTAACAACTCCGTACATTAGGTTGTTTCCCCTTAAATGATTCATTTAAAAGGTTTCAAAATATCAATCATAGTAGGCCGGGAGGTGGGGGCAGCAGGGCCTATCGTGCAACCCCCGCCCCATGATTCTACATTTAGGGTACCAAAATGTTCCTTAGGATAACCCCTTTCAGAAAAAAAAAAAAGATGTTCCCAGGAAAAAGTTGGGAAGAACTACCTCATTTACATAAAACAAAATGCCCGCCAGCTCGCAAAAAAAAGAAAATTATGGTTTTCAGACATGAGGAATTAAAAAAAAAAAAAAAAAAAAAAAAAAAAAAAAAAAAAATCTTTATTTTAAGGTAAAATAAAGATTTTTTTTCCGAATTTTACAAGGAAATTTCAAGTATACTTTATAGGCAAAATTGTGGATTTAATTCACGAAGGAGATATATACATCGTTAGAAAGAGAATTTCTGTAGCTTTCCAATACTGTATCTTGTCAATTTGTATCTATTGGGCTTTAAAGGTTACAGTCCAAAAATTTATATACAGTACATAAAGTACTAAATCATGAGAATTCACTTTAGTTGCTGTAATA
Source organism: Architeuthis dux (assembly GCA_006491835.1). Classification (NCBI taxonomy): domain Eukaryota; kingdom Metazoa; phylum Mollusca; class Cephalopoda; order Oegopsida; family Architeuthidae; genus Architeuthis; species Architeuthis dux. The sequence continues at coordinate 624,828 of VCCN01004649.1, forward strand.
TTTTCAGCAAAAGATAAAATTATTAAAAAGGTAATTTCTCTAATTATCATATATTTCGGCGGATAAGACAACACTTGAACCATCCAATAAAACACACCTGAAAATGGTGGTCCTAACGGCCAGATACAAAAACAGTGACTTAGTGAGCATAAACCATGAAATCGGAGTCTCGTCTTATCTGAAGGTCACCTTACCCGCCAAAATATACAGTAGATCTGTTTTTTAAAATCCTCCACTTCTATTCATCACAAAATTGCTGTTAATACCAATCCGAGTGCATCTTACAGTTTAGTCAAACCATGTCAATACCCGTTCAAAAAGTTAAAATTTGTGATCTTTTCCACTGTATTTGAAATCTTTAAACTACTTGTGATAATGTGAAATAAAAAATTTAAAAAAAAAAAAAAAAAAAAAAAAAAAAAAAAAACATACTGCTTATTTATTCAATATTTAATTTTTTTTCTTCTCTAAGAACTAAAACTTCAGTTGTCTAATTAGAGTCAGCTTTGTCAATTTTGCTGTCAGCATTTGTCTACAGCAGTGGTTCCCAAACTGTGTGTCACGGAACCTTCCAAAGATCGCAGAACCCATTTTTATGGACAACACTGCCACCCTAATTTTAATAAGACATTAAATGAAACAAACATTGTTTTAGAGAGAATTTATTCATATCAAAAAACAAATAAAACATTAAATTAAAAAGCAGTTTTTAATGGTCATAAATTTGTAATTGTGGAAAAAATTTATTAAAAGCAGTTTAATGTGAAGAATGTTGCTGCTTCTTGGACTCCTGTATCCTCTGAAAATTTGGTTTAATATTGGATAATTGAATTCGTGTATCTGGTGCAACATCCAGTCTGTTGCAATATTTAGTTTGTGCTATTTTGAAAATGGTGAACCATTATTTTTTTTTATAAAATAAATCTTTATCAAATTTTATTATAAGACACCTTATCTTGCAGAACCCACTTTGGGAAACAAAATCACAAAAACGTTTGCAAAAAGTGAAAATTAGCATCTACATGTGGAAGTAATTAAAAATAAATTTTTAAAACATTTAAGTTATTCATTGCAAGATAAAAGCCCCTTGTCCATTGCAAGATAATCAACAGCGTAAAATTTGCCAATAAACCAAAAATCTTAAAATACAAAAACGTTGAACGAATCAAGTTGTAGACACAACTTTACAGAAATGTTTTTTTTTAAAAGCCCGAAGCCAGAAACGGCAATAAAGAAAGGCATGAACTTACCAGCGTCATACTCAGCAAGGTCCGCTTTGCTGGGTACAGCGGTTGCTACCATGTTGCCAAAGCCACAGTCAGAAAGCAGGAAAGACTTGTCTCTGACGTTGCGCATTTCTCTAAAGGTGAACAGCAGGTCGTACAGACGCTCCTTACCGGTGGGGGTACCGTAACGAGTACGTAGGTCATTCACCCAATTGGAGGAATGCTTCTTTCCAATATCACTCAATACATGACCTGGAAATCATTTAAAGAAAAAGGCATTAGAAAGGCAAGTCAAATGCAACATATTTGATAAGGTGAACCTAAAAAGAAAGTTTTTTTTAAAAAGTCAAAAAGCACCATGAAGAAAAATATTCAAAGTATAACAAGAGGCAAAATGTTTTTACTCCAAGTCCTATTTGCAAAGATTTTAAAATCTGTTATAATAATTAAGTACTAGCTCAACCTACAGAAATTCTGTGGGTGTGACACATCATTACTCTTGCTCATATTTCTGCAATTAAAGTATATAATATTGGATCTATCTAAATTAACTATAATAACTTGTAAAGGCAAATGAAACTAATACATCTTATTTATATTGGATTACTTTTGCTATTCTTGTGGTCTACTACTACTATTACTACTACTTAATTTTTTCAAACTTGTGAGGGAGGAGTAATGAAGGAGTTATATTCAAGCATAAGCACCCTTTTCCATTCTTACCCATGTTCATTACATTGCAAGGGTGAGTGAGAAGAGAAAGATTTTATTGCTGTAAGATACTATGCTTGAATTCCTGTGGGCAGCAATTGACTCCTCATCTTCGTTACCCACTCTGTAAGTGGTGAAACATCAAAAGGTGAAAGGAGTAATAAGACTCAAGAACATCTTAAAACAAAAAAATAACAAGTTTCATTGGTGTGAGAATTGGGGCCAAAGTCTGAGACAAATGTCACATGAACCCGAGATAAACTGGTCAGTGGTCACAGGACAAATCTTGTGCAAGAGCTCTCAGGATTCTTCCTGAGCATGCTGGTCAAAGACCAGTGATTAACTTTTCGGCCAGAAGGCTTGATATCCTGTGCAACTTCTTGAGACGAATCCCAAACATGCAACAAGGACCCCAGGACATATCCTGGGCTGTGTTTCCCCAAACTTCGAAGCCATGAAGGTTTCGAAGAACAGATACTACACTTTGATCTTAGCCAAAAGGCCGCAAAGCAATCTCATTGGTGTGAGAAAAGACCAGAGAAGAAATGAATTAGAAAGTGTAATGGTCACACACACACACAAACAAACAAGTAGTTTGTATAGATTTTTGGGGGTATAAAATATAGCAATAATTTTTTTAAAAACTGAAAAAAAAAGAAAAAAAAGAAAAAAAAAAAAAATCAAGAGAAAAGCGTTAAACATAGATGATACTGACCGCCTTGTGAAAGCCGATAACATCCCATCTTGTGTAGATGGCTCATGAACAACCTTTTAGTGCCATCGCCTCTAAGATACCATTCACTTTGTTTGTCCAGTGGTTGATGATTCTCGCTGGCAAGGTAGCAAACACAAGCCAAGCTTTCTGTTTCTTTCCATGTCAACTGACCCTTAAAGTTAGAAGAATTTAGATTGCTGTACAGAATAAAGAATATGAACTTTACACACATTAAAGAAATTGCAAATAGAAATTGTCTACAGATTTCACCCGCTATCTGAAACAGCGTTCCTATAAAAACCTTTCAGAAGCCTAAAAAGTAATTAGTATTAATTTATATGGGAAAGTTTTTTTTAGCATTCCCAGACCAAAAGATTTATGATATGTTAGGCCGAGTCAGCTGAGGACGGGGTGGTAGGTATGGTTTGCTGGGTTTAGCATCATGTCAACCTTTTAGTAGGACATATAACACCGGGGATATTGTTAGTTGTATTGTTTAGTTTTGATGGCGGTTGTATTTGGTTTTATCTTTGTGTTTTATGTTTATTTGAGGAGAATAGGTGTAAATAATTTGGAGTATTTTGAGGAGGTGATTATATTTTCGAGTAGAGTCTTACTTCTTTCAGGAATTGGATTATTTTGTGTGGTTTAGTTGTTGAATAGATCTTTCACGTTGTTTGCTTGATAGTGTTTTGTTTGAATTGGATTTAAGTCTATACAGTTTATTAATGTATGTTTCACTGTAATTTGTTCTTCACATTCTGTACATATTGGTGGTTCTTCAGGGTTTTTTTTAGGAGATAGTTATATAATAAATGAAGGGAGAAATAGGTTAAAGGTTTCCCATATGGATTTGTAAGCTTCATTTTGATTGGTTGAGATTCTAAGGAATCCCCTACAGACCACTAATTTGACTATTCAATAGCCGATTTAACAAACACTACATGGCACGCCTGTAGTCGTGTTCAAGCAAAGAAGACAAACTTTATTCCATGACTGACAGCGTTGTCAGGCCACAAGTGAAATTTTTTTTATCACAACCGGAGTCATTTTTGGGGAGGAATGAGTTAATGAATAGAGTTTACTTCAGAGTTAGAACTAAAATAAAAAAGTGAAGTTCGAGTAGGATCTTGCTTCTTTCAGGAATTGGATTATTTTGTGTGGTTTAGTTGTTGAATAGATCTTTCAGGTTGTTTGCTTGATAGTGTTTTGTTTGAATTGGATTTAAGTCTATACAGCTTAGTAATATATGTTTCATTGAATTGTTCTTCACATGCTGTACATATTGGTGGTTCTTCATTTTTCAGGAGATAGTTGTGTAAGAGTTGGGTATGGCCTATGCAGTGTCTGGTCAATACTACCTCTTCCTTTCTTATCTTCCTGTATCCAGGTTGCCATTCTCCAATGGTGGGTTTGATATTTTTAGTTTGTTGTTAATGCAGGTATTACATTGGGGTGATAGGGAGGTACAGAAAACTGGGTGTGAGGAGAGAGAAGAGGGTGTGCGCTGCTTGTATAACGGCTCACTGCAAAACAAATGCTGAATACTATTTTTCACAAAACAAGAAAGTGTGATGCAAACCTTTTAAAAAACGGGGAGGGGGGGGATACCTGTACCCCTAACAGATCTTGTTATCATGAAATAAATAAACGAATAAATGTTGTGTACCTTGAGAGCCCTCTTGAGCAATACCGTCCCACCAAAAAAGAAAAAGTATCCTTTCATTTCTGTGACGAAAGCTCCCCATTCTGGTTGCCGATAATCCATTGTGGCAGCAGTTAACAATAATTGATCAAATCTGAAGACAACAATTGGTAGAACAATTACATACAAAAATAATGTATAGAGAAACTTGAGCATTTGTACATCAAAGAATAAAAATAAAAAGCAAAAATTGAATTTTCACAAACAAAAAAGATTTACAAACAGAACCGTATGTAGCAATGTGACCCCTATAGATAGATAGAATAAGTTTAAATGCGTATATTCAAAATCATTCTGTGTGTATATAAAATGTGTTTGTTAGGCCAGGAATTAGGATGAGGGCTATATTGACAAATGGTAAACAAAATGGTTTATTTGGTTGAAATTGAAAAGTAAAGAATGTTATTAAAATAAAATGTAATGTTTTAACGTCACAAAAAGATCACATGTTAAAGATGGGCATACCGATAAATAGGTGAAAACCCAAGGAAGTGGGAGAGAGACCAGGACTAGCTGTCCAAGGCTAGGACTTGTGTCTGTGGCCCCACTGCCCCCCTCCACAGAGGGCACGGTCAGTGTTTCTAGAGCTGCACAGCTTTTTGACACTGTGTAAAGATATGAGATACATGCAACTTACAGAGTTTAAAAGAGAAACAGCTGTACTTTGTCGGTTTGTTGACATGGTTTAACAACTCAAAATGCAACAATATTCTGGATGAGAATTTAACCTACAAAGAGTGTTGACAGATTTTGTAGTAATCACGTATCTTACAGTGCAGATTCCCAGAGTGTCAATACGAGTAAAGTCAAATAAAAGGGACATAATATTTTAAATTGGACTTTGTTTTTCTTAATGAACAATTCTACTTTCATGTCATCTCCTTTCAGCAAAAAGCCACGGCACACAAACGAAAAATGAACATCAAACCATATCCAACCAGTTCCAACTATACACACCAGTACAACACAAGTCGGTTGTGTATATAGGGTATCATCAAACCCCATAAAGTAACACTTATTCCTTGTTCTATTTATCTTTGCTTCCTAGCAGGCATGTTTGATTATGTAATGAAATACACTGGTTGTGTGTTCGCATGTTTTGGGGTGTATGTGACCAAAGGCCCATATATTATTGGGGCTGGAAAGTGGGTCAAGCAGCTGATGAGGTCTGAATAAAAGAAAATGCGTTCAAACAACCAGGGTGGTTTTTAAGGGGCTGTTTAGAATGGAGGGACGAGAGAGGGCTTGGCTCCCCTGCCCGTTAGGGGTGAGGGAGGAGAGAGGAAGAAGAAGAAACCTTCCATTTTTTAATTACTACCATCACTGGTAGTGATTCAGCAAAGTGACCACTCATTTAGAATTATAACTGAAGCAGAATTAGATGCCTCAGTGACCTGCGAACCAGCCCAGAATCAAAGCTATCGACAGGAATAAAGCGAACCCAGATTTTAAAATGAAAATACTGAATTTTGTCGTCTTTCTCTCCCGCCAAGTGGGCAAGCCTTTTCTCCGAACTTATTTCCCTCCACAGAATTCTCTCGTAAATCAACAGCCCTAGAATGAGACATCTCCCTCACATCGTCGAGAAGAAATACTACCGGCATTATACAACAATTACTTGTCTGACTCCCTTCGTCTAACAATGTGCCTGTGTGCCCTGAAACTAATCTAACAGCTTGTTGCTGAACAAAAGAATACAATGAGCAATAAGTAAATTGCTATATCTCTCTTAATATTAAATGTACACTTACTAAATCTTCAGTGATTATCCCCAATGTATTAATGTATTACAAAAAGTTAATTGAAAAAGGTATTATCGATTGATATTTCAAATTTCCGTCCTTTTCGTTTATCATTAATAGATTAAAGACAGAACTCGGTTAAAGGTATCTCCAAGGAGGAAGGAGTTAAATGCATGTCTTATATGCCGGCAAATATGGTATCTAAGTTTAATAAGTTCTGTATTTAAATGACAAGCAATGCATGAAGTTTTGCAGCATGGATGTAGAGGATTTAGGGATTCATCCCAGGTAGGATTATATTGTGAACATCTTAACTCTTTCCTCCCTAAGAGACAAATTTGATAAGTTCCCTGCCTGACTCCCTTCGTCTAACAATGTGCCTTGTTCCCTGAAACTAATCTAGCAGCCAGTTGTTGACCAAAAAAATACAATGGGGAGTAAATAAATTGCTATATCTCTTAATATTAAATGTACACTTACTCAATTTTCAGTGATTAATCCCAAAATATCACTTCTAAGTCCGGTGAAATAAAACCAGCAAAAAGTTAATTGAAAAAGATATTATCGATTGATTGGCATTGTCATGATTTAAATTTGTTGTTTATTTTCAATAATAATAAAGTAATTTTGTAGCTGGTACAAGAATGTCCGTAAAATCCTCAATGTTTACATTCTGCAAGCGAATCCAAGTCAAGTGATCGCTACTTCCATTGCTTAAAAGATTAATTTTCAGCCTCGTGTCGCTCGAATCTTCATCAAAATCGGAGATGTTGATAGAATCCTGTTGTAAAATATTTCTTTGAGCAGTTTAATGCGAAAATCCCTCAAATTCCGAATCACTAAAATCCATTTTAGAATACCATGTGTAGCAATAGATATTCAAAATTTCCGTCCTTTTCATTTATCATTAATAGATAAAAGACAGCTTCATTTTGATTGATTGAGATTCTAAGGGATCTCCTACCGACCACTAATATGACTAATCAGAGCCGATTTAACAAATGCTAACATAGCCCGTCTGGAGTCGTGCTCAGGGAGTGAGCGTTTGTTTTTTTTAATCACGCCTTGAGTTTTCAGGGAGGAAAGAGTTAAAAAGCACTGCAGAATTTTAAGAGCAATTTTTTCATTAAGAAAAATCACAGCATTGAATAGGAGCAACAATTAGGCTGAACAACTTAAAGAGAAGAACAGTATTTTTAAGAACTACTCACACATGCAATGCTTGAGAAGCATCACTAACATCTTTATATTGAAGCCAGAGCAGGATTTGTTTGCAGTGGACAAACATTTTATGCATGTAAACATTTGGGCCTGACATCTGCTGTTGAATACTGTTGGCAATTACTGGACACTGAAAGGACAAATAACAAAATAATGAATCTGTTAGTGATAAAAAAAATCATAACACTGAGAACATTAAAGAATATGAAGGCATAACGGCATTTTTTTTTTAAAATTAAAAAGATTTGTTATTCTATAATGAACGGTGACTTTTTCTAATTGTTTCTCTGTCCATAATGAAGGATAAGATTTATATTTTCCTGAAAGAATCTCCATCAACAATGGACTTTGACTTAAACAAGTTCAGTCACTTTTTAATAAAACCACAGATGAAATAAACATTTATTTACACTATTAACAGCTTTGAAGTAGTGAACTAAATGTGATTTAGAACTGTCCATTTTGAGCTTTGATAGACTACCTCCTAGTCATAATACTAGCACATTGGATAATCTTGAAGAAAGAGGATGTGAAAAAGAAAAACTCAAACGCCACAGAAACACAGGTAGATATTTTTACCAAAGGCAATACAGCCTACAGTATATGTGTGTGTAAAAAAAGAAAGAAAAAAAAAGGAAAAAAAAAAAGAAAAAAAAAGGAAACATTCAAATATACCCATGATTTTTTTTTACGACTAGTAACATAATCTATAATAAACTCAATGGTATCAGTTTAGTTTTTCAGTTGGTCAACTATGTTTTAGAAAGGAGAATGAATGCGTTTTTATTAATACAAATGTAATAATGAGAGAAATATAGTCTATATCTATGGCATGATAATAGGTAAGACCGGGTACATGCTAGTAGAAATTAAAAAAGGAAAAAAAAGGATAAACTGTCAATAAAAAATTAAAAAATATTAAAAAGTTTTAAAAATCTTTTTAAAGAAATAAATAAATAATAATCAGTCTCCTTATCAATCTAAAATCATTTATGTAAAATGTAAAGAAAGAAAAGAAAAAAGAAAAAGATGTGCAAAGAGAGTTGACTTACAGCATAGAATTCAACCAAGTAGTCATACCACTCCAGATTGAAGTCAAAGATTCGCAGGGAGTCGACTGCAATAGCGTATTCAATGGCAACATCCACCTTCTTGGAATTGATGTAGAGCTGCAGCAGTTTGATATGGATTCGGACATTGCCAGGTTTTTTGGCCTACAAACATTTGGAAAATATTTAATTTTATTCAATGACAATAACAATACATAAAAGAGACATAGAAAAATTGGGATATATGTGTCCCAGCGGTCTCAAAAATGGGGTAACGGATGGCCTTTCCCAGACATAATAAAATGAACATTAACTCTTTTCTCCCTAAGAGACAAATTTGATAAGTTCCCTGACCCCCCTTCATCTAAATGTGCCTGTGTGCCCTGAAACTAATTTAACAGCCTGTTGCTGACCAAAAAAATACAATGGGCAATAAATAAATTGCTATATCTCTTCATATTAAATGTACGCTTACTAAATGTTCGGTGATTATATGTATCACTTCTAAGTCCGGTGAAATAAAACCAGCAAAAAGTTAATTGAAAAAGGTATTATTATCGATTGATTGGCATGGTCATGATTTAAATTTGCGTTTGATTTAAATTTAGACGTTTTTTTATTTTTTAGTAAATTTTTTTATCAATATTTAATTTCAATAATATTTAATAAATTATTATCTATAAACTGCTTAGTGGTTTCAGGTAATCGTGTAGCTGGTCCAGGAATGTCCATAAAATCATCAATATTTACGTTCTGCAAGCGAGTCCAAGTCAAGTGATCGCTACTTCCATTGTTTAAAAGATCGTAATTTGCGACCTCGGGGGTCGCTCGAATCTTCATTAAAATCACTTATATCAACATCTGATGTTGATAGAATCTGGTTGTACATTTTCATGCGAAAATCCCTCAAATTCCGAATCACTAAAGTCACTAGAATCCATGTGTAGCGATAGAGATTTGAAATTTCCGTCCTTTTCGTTTATCGTTAACATATAGATAAAAGAGGACAGAACTAGGTTAAAGGTCTCCCCATATGGATTTGTAAGCTTCATTTTGATTGGTTGAGATTTTAAGGGATCCCCTACCGACCACTAATATGACTAATCAGAGCCAATTTAACAAACGCTAACATAGCCCGTCTGGAGTCGGGCTCAGGGAACTAGAGCATTTTTTTAAAGCACACCTTCAGTCGTTGTCAGGGAGGAATGAGTTAATAGATAAAAGCCAGAACTAGGTTAAATGTGTTCCATTTGGATTAGTAAGTTTCATTTTGATTGGTTGAGATTCTAAGGGATCTCCTACAAACCACTAATATGACTAATCAGAGCCGCTTTAACAAATGCTACATATGCCGTCAGTTGGGTCCAGGGAAATAGTGCATTTTTTCAGCCCAACGTCAGGCGCAGATGCATTTTGAGGGGTGAATGAGTTAAATGAAACAGAACCAGATCCTCATAACAGAAATTTGAAGGAAAAAATGTCAAAAGGCTCAAATATTTCAAAGGAAAGTAAAAATTAAGGTAGCATAAATTTGTGTTTAATATTAAATAAACAAAATTCTTGAATACGGTTAAACTTAATGAAAAGGTACTTACCACTTCCCGTTTGAACAGGCGCTCCATTTTAGTTGGGTTCCCTTCACTCTCAGCGCCAACAATTTTTTCCTGGAATAAATAGAATAAAAATACATTTTTTTTTAAAAGAGGGGGGGAGGGGGTAGTTGAAAATTCTTCCAGAAGTTTCTGAGGGGAAAAAAAAAAAAAAAAAAAAAAAAAAACAATCATGCGTGTACCTGTAAAGTTTTCTGATGAAAAAAAATGAACCGGACTATATTTCAATCGAACAAGTTTATTTGCTATAGCTTTGAATAAGGCACTGGCCTAGTTTTCGTTTGGTCTGCCACAATTCGTGTAGTCGCCATCACAGAGAGTCACAGGGCAAGTTCTTAAGTAGAAAAAGGATGTTTGTATCAGCGAGTGGGGGCGGTGGACTGTGTGACCCGCAAAAACTAAGGTTAAGGGCCTCTATTCAGGCTTGGCGATAATTATCGAAGACGGCGGTTTTTCGGTTTTGTTTGGCTGGGGAACTGTTGACGACTTACTAGTCACGCTTCCTTCTGATTGACAATCAAAGTTGGCCCCTTTTTGTAAGCGTCAAGCGAACTTTGGCCCAGCCCCTGGCACGCCCACACTGGGTCTGTCTTCAAACATCTGTTTTTGATTGGAAGTCTCCTTCCTCCTTACTTTAAGCTAATTTAATTATCCGTGTTGTTATGCTGAGGAAACCAATAACTCATTTCTCCAGCCATCATCATCTCCGACTTATCTCCGAACCCCTATTGTGAATTTTGATAGTTGCTTTTGTCTTACTAGTCTTTCCCAGCTAATTTCTTTTTTTTTTTAGTTTTCAACTACCAAATTCCTTTCTAGCCAGCATCCAATTTTGAACTCAAGCAGTCTGGGAAGAAATATATCCCCTCTTCTGACTGAGAAGATTGTTGTTTTTCTGGTGTTAACATAATTGAATTAAAACTGCAGACTTTAATTAGAACTAATTACGATTTCCACCATTACGTAACAAAAAAAAAAA
>VCCN01004649.1:647122-659348 GCA_006491835.1 Architeuthis dux
TATGTAAAGTATACAGACTCAAGGAGAGGTATGAGCTGTTTTTTTTTTGTTGGGTAATCTCATTTATATTACAGGGCTGTCGGAACGAAATTCATATTGAAGGGGGGGGTGCGAGTGAAGCAGAAAATTCTTTTAGACCACGCCCTTTAGATCCCTGGGAAACACCCCTATTGTAAAATGTGCACTATTTAATTGGATATATAAGGATATTCAGATATCTAATTGAAGATAATTATAAACAAAAGGCTGCTTAGGGAAGTTTTGAAAATGGAGCTTCAAAATCTGTCAGAAATCAATGTATTTTCAAGTCATCCACAGGTTTTCCTTTCTTTTATCAAATTGAAATCGAGACTCAGGATAGATCTATTATACACCTATGAACTAGCAAAACATAATTGAAGAGGATAATTAATTTATTTACTTTTTCTGTAATCTTAAAGCTAGCTTTTTGCAGCAATTTTGAAAAAGTAAGGAACACATTAACAAATTAGGGGGGGGGGCTACGACAGCCCTGTATTAGGTCTAATTTGAGACAAACAAACCCTCATCAACAGAGAAGTGGACTGAAATCTGGAAACTTCTACGGGTTTCTCTACATGAATGTTTAAATGTTTGTCTTTTAAACTTGCCACCAACTCTCGGCACACCCTTTGGGAATCATTGCTTTCAAAAACAAACAAAAAAAAAACAAAAAAAAAAAAGACATCACCCAGGAGTACTTAATTGATATTAGAAAAGCTATTTGCAGAGATCTCCAATAGAATCAAATCATGTAACTTTGCCTAACACACAAAAAAAAATATCAGACAGAACTTTTAACATCGAGTGAGAGGAAAACAAAATAATAAAAATACAATTCTTAACATCCTGGTGTGCATCAAACCACACAAAAAAAACATGTCTGAAAATCCTGATCTGCCCGAAAGCGTACAAGTTGATTCGTTTGTCTAAAATTTGTTAGAGTTCGCTAGTGTTCAGCTATTTCCCTGTAAGAGTTATTTCCCTTTATGGGTTCTTTCACTTTTAAAGCATGTGTAATCAATTTTATATGATTTTTTCCCACCAACATTTTTCAAAATAACGACTGGATACTTAATCAACAATGATTTATTTGACAATTTGATCAACAAATTAGTGACTGATAGGGCTGACTGGCTCGGAGAGGATAACCAGAGCAATTTATCCATTTCTTCAGTGCATACAAGTTACTTAATCGGACTTTGAACTCGCAAAATCTTTGTCGACAGACCGGACAAAATTTCACCTGCAAAATGGTCGGACACTCTGAACCTGCAGTATTTACTAGTTTTCTTGGTCCTAAAAATATTTAGGACTTGATGCCAAGCCTGTTGAGTATTTTTTTCACCCCCCCCCTTAGCTTTGATCGAGGATATCGCCGATCAAAACAAACTTGTATGCAGAACAGACGGGGGGGGGGATAACTTTGTGTCCACGTGTGTTGATGAAATTCCTGCATACCTGTGTGAATTTCTTCATAAATAAAGATCATTGAAAAACAGGTTTTGTGTTTGTGATGTTTTTATGACCATATTAATTGCATTTAATGTATTACTAACACACTGTAACGTTCTGGTTGTGTTTAGTGCCTCTGTTCGCTTTGTTAGTCTTTTTATTCTAGCTGTGTGCGATTAGAATGCGTTTGATTCGTAACCATACTTAAGCGTGTTAAGAAAAGACGGAAAAAGATAACACGTATGATAGGGTCCACGTTTTCTGGGACCGGAAACGGAACAGGGACTGCTGGGAGCTTGCTTCGGCATGTTTATTGATTTAACATACATACACATATATATAAATTACACACCTTTTATCATCTTTATTGAGCACACATTTTGTTAAAATTATTATTATATAATTATTCAACAAGCATGTATGCACATTATTTTTAGCAAAAATGACTACATCACATTAAAAAACAAAGTCTTTCCTACAATACCACCAATTTTCACAACAATCTGTCCACAAGTAAAGACACTAAACATTTAAATGACTAAACCAATTTTCTGTTCAACCCTTACAGGACTGGGCTTTGAATTTTCAACAGGATGTTAAAACTTAATCACCAAAAGATACATTTTATATATAACAGTTTCATTGCTGCAGAGGAATGTAGCACAATAACCCGGTTAATGAAAACATTTCAACATGTGGTTAGTCACTCAATAGAAACTGTCTTTTGGCAGCATGCCTTGTTGGGGATGATCAATGAATAAGTTACTTCTCTTGCCTTTTGTTGAGCAGTGATCATTAAAAAAGTCTGAATTTTCACAAATCAAGCTTGAATGCTGCCAGACACAAACTAAGGCAACAATTTAGCATAAACTTACATTATAAATTTAATCTCAACTGGGGTGGGGCGTTTTTTTCTAGCCATAAGGAGTAAATGTTTATATTTTCAGCCCTCTAGCTCTGATTGAGCTTGAGGCCTGTACACGATAGATAGCCAGCCCAAGTTAAACATTGAAGAAACCTAGGATGACAGTTTCGGTTGAGGGTGTCTAATAACACTGTTTCATTACTAAAGAGGAATATAGCACAATAACCTGTTAAATGAAAACATTTTAATATATTTCATGTGTCAAAGACTCATATCTATGTAACACATTTTCCCTTACAATAAATGACTCATTTTTATGACATTATGAACTATTTAAAGTTTGTCAATACATAAAGCAAATAGTGGTTGTGCTGAGGAAAACACAAAATTAAGCTAAATCTGGCTTATTTAAAAGATGCTATTGAAAACATTTGAACTTTGCTGTACATAGAAAACATGATGTGATGACCTTTATTTTCAGGTCTAGTCACTTCCCAGATTTGGAGTAGATTTTATGGAAAGAATTGAACTAAAATAAAAATAACCAGTTGCCTAATGTTATATATATATACACACACACACACACACATTACTTAAACGGAGATCAGATGAGGATCGAACCTGTACTGTTTATATATATGTATGTTAAATTAATAAGTAATGTATGTATGTATATGTTAAAACAATAAACATAGCAATGCAAGCTCCCAGCAGCCCCATTCCATTTCGGACTGGAAGTGGGAACGCGCAGATCTTACCAGGCGAACAGCCCTGGCACACATTATCTGGTTCCATCTTTTCTTAACATGCTTAAACACAGTTATGAATCAAACGCATTCAAATCTCACACAGCTAAATCAGAAAAACTAACAAAGTGAACAGAGGCACTAAACACAACAAGAATGTTACAGAACCTAATAACAGCCAACAGAATTGGCTTGCTTTAGTTGAACTGTCTCCCCTAGGTGGAAGTTATGGAATAATCTAATATGTCCAATCTACGGATAAAAGCACTAACACTGATTGTCATTTTTGTACGTCTTATTTCAAGTTGAATAAAGCCATTATTTATGGTAAAGATTCTGTTCTTATTCACTACACCTAACATTTAAATGCCTTTAGAAGCCTCTAATATTTTCAAAATTTGCACAATCTCTTTAGAAGAAGCATGTTTACGATGACTAAATGCTGCCCAAAATCCAAAGCCACTTAAACTTGCTCTGATCGCCGTGGCCCAGTAGAGCACTCACCTGCAGTTCAGTAGGTTGCGGGTTCAATCCATGGCCGAGTCATACCAAAGACTTTAAAAATGGTACTCAATGCCTCTCTGCTAAGCCCTCAGCAGAAAGAGTAGGATTGAGGAAACCTGGAGAGGGATGGGCTCCAAACTGTCTCTCCTAAGACACACCCATGATGGGTGCCCCATAACTACAGTCCAGCATGTTCAACAAAGGGGTCCGACACTTCTTACTGCACCACTCTGAAGATTGGTTTTTGTGAGACTGATCTGGTCCGTCTCAGGGATCTTAATATGGGCAAAGAAAGGCGTGCATGTTAAAACACGTTTTTCATTAACCCCGGTGTCATACAGTCATGTTATTCTGACCCCAGCTTCGGAACAATAAAATCTAGAGTCCCCTTTCCATGAGACTCGGATATCCACAAATTCACTACTGACTTGCTGGAGTACCATCAGCTTAGGAATGTCCTTTGTCGGGAACTCCATGCAGACTTTTGGACCTACTTAAATTCTCTTTGGCAAGAAGCAAGCTTGTACAGAGTTTTGCCTTATCCCTTGAGGGCATCGCTTTTTATCACGAAGCACCATACCATGCTTGGCTGCTCCCTACCTCAATTCATCACCTCCGGACACCTAGTTTTTTGTGAAATTATTTTTTCAATTTATCTCTGTACTGGCGCCAACTACAGCCCCAACAACATGGTACTGGGATATGGGACCAAGGACCACCTAATCTTGTCCGGCCTGGGTCAAAGTTCAAGAAGTTAGCCGAAAGGCTACGTTGGCCATCTTCCAAGAGATCACTAAAGCTCATTAGCCACAACAGTATCAAAATGAAAAACAAAAATAGCTCTTTAGCATCCATGTAATTAGTGACCGATGAAGAAAAGAAAAATCAATGCCATGATAGAATAACAAAGATGGAGAGGCCAGGCCATTAAAGATGGATGGATACCTTAGAATAGTTATTCCTAAGTGTGTGCCGCAGCACCCCAGCAGGATAATAGAAAAATGTTAATTCCAGACAATTGTAATTCAATTCTCTGATGCAGTCACAAAGATAGAAAGCGACATCTTTACTGGCACATCGAAAATCAGTCAGGCCATCTGGTGTTGAACTTTAACATTTCAACACTAGATGGCACTCGGTCGATAGACAGGGTTTACATTCTGGATTGTTCTACAACTGTGTCGAACATTCTTGGTACATAGTTGTTGTATATAAATAACCCGAGATTCTCCCAGCCTCACTGAAGATTGAATCTACTGAATGATTCATTATTTCTTTTACCTAACTAACCACTTGAATGTAAACAATTGTTTAGTATTTTCTTTACTCAAGATTGCACAACTATCCAATCAAATCGTAGTTGAACTCAGGTCAGTTTTTGTGAAGAGTCGCCGATTCGTATCTTTCTTTTATATAAAATAAAATTTTTTTTTTTTAAATCACTGACCAAGACATTAGGTATCCATGTCGCCACGACTCTACTCTAAATCACAGCAAGAAGTCTCACGTCACATAACAAGGATAACTACAAAAGGTGGTTAAAGTCGAATATTCGAAAATAAATAGGAAAAGCTTTTTGCATGTAATTTGATGGAATTGATGGAAACCAAATTTTTTTTTATTAAACTAACAAAAACTTTCTCTCCACGTAACCATTCATCAAAGAATATTTTAGATTAAACACAAATTTATGACAAAACTACAAAGCAAACAATTTATTTTAATACAAAACTATTAGCAATTTTCTAATTCAATGTTTACTTTTATTGTAATTCAATATCGAAAATTCATTGTGATAGATTTACATCCAAAAATGAGGCAAAAATATAAAAACATCTGAATTTTCCTGAAAATAATGTAAAAATAGGTATTTTTAATCAAAACATAGCATCCTATTTTAGCAGTATATATCCATACGTGATACAAAAAGTTCGCCATTTTATTTTTGTTGAAAGATTCAATCATTCCTATATCTACGATTGAGTCGGCGACTGAATCGCAAACGATTTTTCATGTCATAAGAACGCTTATGTCAGTCGGTCAGTGACCAATTCATCAGCGATTGGACAGAAAGCATCGCAGCATTAGCATTAGAACACTGAAAAAAAATCCTTATACACTAAGCATGCTATAATTCAAAAGAGTTTGGGAACCACTGCCTTAGAATTAACATTTGAACTGCTTAAAACATACTCTAATCTTTATAGCAAATTATCTAATGACAATTTGCAAATAGTTGGGGGATGAAGCAATGTGTTTTTAAAAATGAATTAAAGTCTTTACAATCATAATTCAAATTGAAAGAACTGAAGGATTAGAAACCGTCAACTAAAGTTTCTTCAGATCTTAAGCTGGTCTGCCGGGAGCCGGCATATTCACCGACAGCGATTCACTGATCTTTAAAATTACAATAAAGGTTAAGAATTAAAAAGAATTTACTGGAACGAAAATATATTAAATTAAATCATTTGGCCGAGGGCCCCATGACGTTTTCAGCTATTTATGATTTTTCATTCATTTTTTTTTTCTACGAATAATGGATAAATATTTCTTACAATAAAAATAATTCTTAGTTTTTAACTTTTCTCGTCAACACTTTTCCATCAAATTTTGAGAAGTACATAAATAGCTGAAAATGGCATGGGCCATCCGTCAAACGATTGCTAAATCTTTAATAGATTTTCATTCCAGTAAATTGTTTTTAATTCTTGACCCTTTTTGTAATTTTAAAGACCTTAGTGAATACAATTTTACATCTCGGTAAATTGCTGCGACCAGGTCTGCCCAGCTGGCTATGTCTATATCACGTGTATAGGTTGCGTCAATGGAGCTAGAGAAATTTAAACATCTATTCCTTTAGAAAAATCGTTTTGGGAAAATCCCCCCCCCCCAATAGGTTCTTATTGGGGGTTCAATTTACAAGTGTAAAGTGTATGCTAAATTGGTCCATTATTTTTTGTCTGGCAGTGTTCATTTGAAAATAAAGACTTTAGTGATCACTACTCAACAAAAAGGCTAGAACTTATTCATTGATCACTCCTTTGCCTATTTTTTTTTAATTGATCACCCCCCAACACATGCTGCCAAAAGACATTGGCTATGTGAGTTTCTAACCAGACCAGTTATTATATTATTAAATACATCTGTTTATTTAAAACTACTACATAGATTGTTTTCCCAACTTTTGCATATTCTGCTGAGTCACTTAGAACATGTGGTTATTCTTCCTAATGAAAATAAAGGTCAATCGTAAATTACACAAATAATTGTATGCAATTGTTTATCTGCAAACAAAGTGGGAATAAATCTAAACAGTTCAAGTAAGCAGAGATCTTTTTAACACAACGTTTCGACCAGTATGCTCTATGGCCTTCAGGTGTGTTGTACGACACCCGCCCGAAGAAAGCTGTAGGGTAGAACGGCCAAAACTGTGTGTTAAAAAGAACCAAGATGAGGACAAGAAAAAAATATCTATGTATATTGATGATCCCATATCCCAAAAAGCGGTTATATCGATTTATTTATTTTTAACTGCAACAGAAGTCAACAGTTCTGTGAATGCAAAAAAGTTCTTTGTTCAGACTAATTTGAATCGGTTCATAGGAAAGGAAGGATAGGAGAGGGGACAAAGAGGTTTTCTTCTTTTTTTTAGATCAATTCTAGAGAAGAAAAAAAAAAGAAAACAGACTATACAGTTTTTATAACTAATGCGTACACTTCACTTCATATATAAATTTTTAAAAATTACATTGCATTTCGGACGTTATTTTCCGTTTTATTTTTGATGCAATGATTATTTTTCGGACACTTTAACGAGGATTAACTTGAAAAATCAATTGGAAACATTTTTATTACGAATGTTGCCAAGCTGTCAAAAATTGTATATACAACGTCGTAGGTCTTGAACGGAGTCTGTTCTTTTTTTCAATCTTACAAATGGGCAAAATTTACGTTTAACCGTTGATCTGATTCATCAACAATATCCGTCAACGAAAACATTTTTTTAAAAAAAAGGTTCAGTTGTACGACTTCCAAAGATCAGGTTTTCTCTTCACCGACCTCCTCCTCCTCCTCTTCCTGCCACTACAACTATTCGAGTTCATTATCATCGCTGAAAAACGGACACGTGTTGTACATAACCTGGTTTTTTGGGGGGACTCGCTTACTTAAATGAGTTTTTTCCTCTTTCTCTCGATCGAAAGATAAAAAAACATCTAAGATTCATAGAAAATGATTTTTAATCCGGTTAAATATATTTACGAAAAAGCAAAAAAATATTTGACACTTTAATCTTAATAAGCATGGACGAAAGAATGAAGTTATACATTTTTTTAAAAAGACCTTGAAAGAGTCAAATCAGAAATTGATCAAAAACTGATTTAATAAACAAATAGACCGGCTGAAATCCATTTAATATTTATTAAACATAAAAAAAAAGTATGAATCGGAAATAAATGTTTGTTTAAATATATAAAAACTGGCAAATAGTAAATGTGTGTATATAAAAAAGTAACTGTTTATAAATGTTTTCCGTCTTGAAAATAATCGATAGAAAACCAATAATGTTAGTTCCAATCATTATCAACAAAGGGAAGAGAGAGAAAAACTTGTTAATGTTAAACCTTATAAACCGGGTTAGTTAGTTTAAATCAAAGTTTTAAAATAAAATTTAGCATGTAAATTATTTATTAATTGTACCATTGGGGATCAACGAAGTATGAAATCATTTGAAGTGAGCATAAAAAATAAATAAAGATTTGAATGAACAACAATAAAAAAGGGAGAAACCCCAAAATTTAGGAGTGGCGGGAAACACGAGGTGTGTGTCGTCTGTCTGCAAAGAAATGGACAACGACTGCTAAATTCCTTAGTTTTACATGAAATCAACTTAGGATTTTTTTAATTAGCAGACATTGTCTCAGATTATTAAATATGAACAACCAGTTATATAACTAAATAAAAGTGTTTACATCAGAATAAATTCAATGGAATTTTTTTTTTAAATTTGTTAACTGGCGATCTTCCATACTTCCAATCTTTATTATTATTATTATTATTATTATTAGATGATGAAGTATTATAACACATTTTTTAAAATTAAATTTGACTAGTTTTTACCTTCATTTTAATCTTAGTTGTTTTTATACAACCTTCAATAGAAACAATTGCCCGAATTGAAAGTTGTATAAAAACTAAAATTAAAGTGCACGTAAAAACTAGTCAAATTTAATAAAGAATAATGTGGTAATCTTTGAATCTTAAAATGTTTTTACGTGACCCTTATTCCACGAGGTCTTCAGCAATAGTTAAAAACAAAACATTAGAGACGTGAAAAAAAAAAAAAAAGTACTTTTCTTATACTTAAATACTTATTTTTAGTACTCCGAGCATAAAAGACATTTTAATTTGAAATCGCAACCCAGAGATAATCATTTACTACATTACAAAATAGAAAAGAATTTACCAGGCTTAGCTTATATCAAAAATAAACTGATGTTAAACTGAATTATCTTCCTTAATACATACAAACACAGAAAGAAAGATGTTGCCGGCTAATATTAAAAATTACTAAAGAGATCATGTCTTGAAAATAATAGTTATGTCACAAACAAGTCACAATAGGTTTTAATTGACAATTTAAGGAATCGGATGTTTATAATTGTTTTTAAATGTTTTACAATACTAAAAACTAGACATATTCACATTAGTTGATGGATAAATGTCTAAGTTATTATTTTTTTTTAAACTTTAAGAAAATAATTAAAGTCCCACGTTTACTCCACTCAACATAGAAAGAATTAAACAATACGCACAACTTTATTCGATTTATATGTAACTATTTACTTGAATTGAAATAAATAATATAAAATACAAAGTTATATTTTGTTTTAGAATTGTTTTATATAACAAAATCCGACTAAAACCTTAAATATTTAATGAAATAAAGCGAAGACGAAAGAGAGAAAAATGCCGGTTGTTAGGTCAACGAATAATGGAGGGAGAAAAGGAAGAAAAAAAGGCCACCACGTTAGACAAGTTTCGGTTTATCATGAAAGGAAGTACAGTATATTCTTATTATAACACTGATCATCATAAACCTAGGAATAAATCAATTTAAAAAAACCATAGCCAACAAATAATGAACATAAAGTCTTTTTTTAAATCATTTAAGTAATTATTTGTACTTAAACATTTTTAAATCTTCATTCATTCGTACGACTTGACCAAAAAGGGAAAAAAAAAAAAAAGGTGTGGGATGAAAAATCCGTCCACTTTCTAGCCTTAATAAGTAATATTACTTATTTAACGTTTAATAGATTTATTTAATCTTTATTCACTCCAAATACAGTTTGAGATACTTTAAATAAAGACTTTTTTTAATAAGTGAATAAAGATTTCGTGCACACGTTTAAAATATTGAGTTTCATTTTACATAACATTTCAGAGTCAAAACGTAATTCTGAATATCTTTAATGTTTTACGTCGTGTCTCGATGTTACGTACAAAACAAACTGTATAATTAATCTTTAACCACATAAAAATCATTTTTTTCTTATAAAAATTAGAAAAAAAAAAGGGTCTATATATTTTAAAAGAATACAATGCCGGCAAGTAAGTATTTATTACCTAAGTTTATTAAGTAAGTACTTTTTCTTACGTTGTTGCAATTGAATTATTCAGTACTTATTTCGTGTATTCTCAAAATAAGTCGGTTGAGGACAAAATACAAATAAAAGACAAGACAAGAAAACAAAGACTTTAAATAAGTCTTAAATTGTTTTAATTAACAGGGGAAAAAAGGAAAAATTACGGCAGTAGTGGTTGATGTTATCTTTAATTTTATTCACATTATGACCTCTCTAAGTTGATCTAAATCTTAATAATTAACAATTATACATTTATTATAACTTGATGACCTTTACTTACATTAAATAATAAACTATTTTTATTTTTCTTACAAAAAAACCCACTTAAAAACCTAAAGAAACTAGAATACCAAAAAAAGTTGCATCATGTCTAAATTGAATAAGAAAAAACGAAGGTCCTAGTTTTATTACAAAAGAAAAAAAGTCTAGAAAGAATTGATCTTCCTTTTAAAAAGATTAAAAATATATTTTATTCAATAATAAAACGAATGTTTGATATAAATAATTTGTTTTATAAAAAGAGGATAAAAAACTACTTAAATGTTTTATGGAGAATTAGTTATAGTTTTTATGGTATTTTCTTTTGTTAAATTCATAAGAATTCATAAGAAATACGATTGTAATTATTATTAATTAAAAATGCCTCTATGGTCATCTATATATACAATTTACATTCAACCTTAAAATAAAATACATTAATTCAAGTGATTAAAAATGTATTAAACTTAATAAAAAATTATTTCTTAGAGAAACATTTTATTTATTTTTTCACTAAATTCTATATATTTCATCTGATAATTCCCAAAATTACTTTATTAAATTAATTTATTTTCTATCCAAGATTATCTAAATATACTGAAGTTATTTGTACTATTTTTTTTTTCTTTTTACATAAGATAAAACTATTCCAGTATTTTATTGTAAGAAAGAAAGAAAGAAAAACTAGGTTGTTATCTAAGTCTTTTTTAAAAGTTGTAAAGAATCATAAAATTTATAAAGATTTAAAATACATTTTATTCAATAATCAAACTAATGTTTGATATAATAAACAGTTTTTATAACAGAAGAGGATAAAAAAAACTACTTAAATGTTTTATGGTTACTGAGTACAGGTTTTATGGTATTTTCTTTTGTTAAAATCACAAGAAATACTATTGTAATTATTATTATTAATTAAAAATGCCTCTACATATACAATTTACATTAAATACACTTATTCAACCTTAAACTAAAATACACATTAATTCAAGTGATTAAAAATGTATTAAAAATTATTTCTTAGAGAAACATTTACCAGGCACATTTTATTTTTTCGCCTAAATTCTTATATAATATATATTTCATCTAATAACTCCCAAAATTATCTTAATTTATTTTCTAAATTTATCAAAGTTATTTGCACTATTTCTTCTTTTTTACATAAGATAAAACTATTCCAGTATTTTATTGTAAGAAAGAAAAACTAGGTTATCTAAATCTTTTTAAAAAGTTGTAAATTATTTTAGAAAAACATTTACCAGGAATATTTTATTTATTTCACCCCTACATTCTTAAAATATATATAATATTATATATCTATATTAATAATTATATATATATCTGATAATTCCTCAATTACCCTAGTTTATTTTCTATCCCAGATTATCTAAATTTATAAAAGTTATTAAAATAATTTGCTCTATTTTAAAAAAAGATTTAACATAAGATAGAACTATTCCAGTATTTTATTGTAAATAAAATTAAAAAAACTAGTTTATCCAAATCTTTTTAAAAGTTGTAAATATATCACTGTCTTATTATCTTTTATATATTTCCATAAATAATTGGTCCAATCAGGGATTTTTCTCTGATTTGAAAGCGAAAAAAGAAACAATCCATTATTACAACACATACCATGCATTTTTATTTTTTTTTTAAACAGAAGATAAAACTATTCCAGTATTTTATTGTAAGAAATAAAGATAAAAAGTTGTAATTTCTTATATAGAAAC
>VCCN01004649.1:674556-708601 GCA_006491835.1 Architeuthis dux
CAAATTCCAGCCTTCATCATCAAATGTGATGCTGTCTATATGATGAGATTGGAAGGAAATTCTCTACTATGTGGTCATTCCGGAGAACCAAACAATTGATTCAAACAAGTATCTATCTAAGCCTGTAGCCTTGTTTGGGACAATAGAGACTCGCCAGGCATCTCGGTCCTGGGACAATTTCACCTGCTGTTCCCATGTATGTCCAGTTCTCTCCACGTCTGCATCCAGGTCATGACACCAGGTGTTTCTTGGTCTGCCTCTTTTCCTTTGCCTTGTAATGCTGGGTGCAGGCTTGCGAAGAGTGTGACCAATCCATCTCCAGTGTCTTTGGAGGATTTCTTCCTCTGCAGGATTCAACCAAGTACTGGTCCCAAGTAGACTGACTGGAGGCAGCAATCGACGAAAAAGGCCCGGAATTAGTTAAAACAAAGAGAAGGATATTCCATCACGATCATTCTGTACTACATGTTTCTTTGGTGACCAGACAAAATTTGTTACAGCTTGGCTGGCTGGGAAGGTTTCACTTGTCTGCTGTAAGGTGAAGTGTCCCGTCACATAAGAGACAACACCCAATGGAGTATGGAGACCAATGACGAAGACCCGGTTTCTGTTGCATGCGTTAGTGATCCTTGTAAGTTTCAAGTCTGGTCGAGACCAGGACTTTATTTATTCCTACAAGTTTTTATCACTACCCACTTGGCAGGATGCAAGTCCACCAAGGGGATACCTCCGCCCTAATCACACAGCTTAGAAATACTCAATTAGCTGCTGAATGCACAGGGAAATTTGTCCTAATGAAGAGTTTTCCACGCTCTTTGCTCATACCGGGAATCAAACCCAGGACCTTCTGCATATGAGGTAGACGTGCTAACCATAACACCATCTGAGTGAACAATTCACCAGATATTGTACTTTCAGAGTGCCATTTATTCTGGTCTTTACAGAATTTTCTTAATCCTCTTAAAGATTACAAAAGGTAGCTAAAGCAGTTCTTTGCTGAGAAAGTTAAAAAAGTTCTGGGAGGATGAGATTATGAAGGTGCCTGAAAGACAGGCCTGTCACCAGGGGAGGGGGGGGGCCGCACCTCCTGGAAATCACCCCCCCCCCCCCCCTCTTGTGAATGTGATGTGAATAATTTTTTGCTAATTTTTACAAGATAAACCATTTTTACGACACATCTCCAGCACTTGAAACTGCTTCACCTTCTTTCTTTATACACTCGGTCATTTTTTGTTTTGGCAGAGCAAAATGGTCAAAAAATGTTCCAAAAGAATGTTTGCTTAGATATTTTGGCCATTTTTTAGCCATCTTTTGGCCTGCTTTTGACCATTTTTAGTATCTTTTTTGGGAGCACACAGTGTGTTTATGCATACAGCACTACTACTACTGCTGCTGATGTCTTTGTAGGAAAAGAAAACAAATATAGGCATCTCTGATTTTTCATGAATAAAACTGATATTTTTCTCATATTAAAAAAGATTCATTTTTTTACACAATTCTGTTGCCTCATTGTTTTAAAATTATTAAAAAACGAAAAGTTGTAGAAAATCGACATAAAAATAAATTTTGTTAGAGGTATGCATTTTTTGTTGTTGTTTTTTGTTTTTTCTGCAACAAATTAATTTAAACTAAAATATATATTTGTATAATTTATCTATACATAAATAATCCAGTCATTCTTTTAGAGTAGTATGCTAGTAGATAATAAAAATCACTGGGAGGTGAAAACATTAAAGGAAGCAGGACACATAGGTGTAATTTGGGCAAAACTGTGGATAATCTTTTGTGGTTCAGTGTAATTCAAGCAAAACTGTGGAAGATTTTGGGCAATTCAGTGTAATTCAAGCAAAACTATGGAAATTTTGGGTAATTCAGTGTAATTCAAGCAAAACTATAGAAGATTTCGAGCAATTCAGTGTAAATCAAGCAAAACTATGGAAATTTTTGAGCAATTCAGTGTAATTCAAGCAAAACTATGGACATTTTTGGGCAATTCAGTGTAATTCAAGCAAAACTATGGAAAATTTCAGGCAATTCAGTGTAATTCAAGCAAAACTATAGGAAACTTTGGGCAATTCAGTGTATTTCAAGCAAAACTGTTGAAGATTTTGGGCAAATGAAGCCTTTTGCCCCCTTTATAGGAAGAGTTCCTATATGCCCATGCCAGGACCCATTCATAAGCCAGGGCAGCAGTGTGAATATCACCTGTGTTGCATGCATCGCTGGGAAGGAACAGATCCCATTGGTATATTTGCCATCATTTCTTTTTTGTTTGTGACAATTTTCTGGAAAAAGAGACTCCCTGAGTTTGAATTCACAAGACCTAAGATATGAATATAAAAGGGCTAGATTCATTAAGATTTTTAGGCCCCAGGTACTGTGGGCTCCCCAGTAATATTTTCAAAAGGAAAACAAAAGTTCAAGAAAACTTAAATTTATTTGTACAAGGCTAACAACAGTTGAAATTCAAACATTTACTTGAGAACATTGTGTTCAATTGCCACAAGATTAAATCTGTTTAGTCGTTCTTGGGCCATTGTTATTCTGTGTACAGTCTTTCTAGTCACATTAGTTATCATTAAATACAAGTAAATCCATAGTAGTCAGGCAGCAGTTGTTCTAACCATGAACCTACTTTGCAAAATTTGCCAACTCTGGTTTCTCAATTTTACCTTGATGTTTACATGTTAATTAACTGAATTCAATTTGTTGTAACATTTGTACTTTAGTTTTTCCTTGTATACCAATGTACTAAAGGTTTGCATACTAATACCATCAAAATATATCAAAATGACATATGTGAAATTGATATATGTTTTATTTTTGATTTAATTTTAATATATATTGTCTATATTTTGTTCACTAAATTGTATTGAAGGCCAGTCTATTTATTTTAGAACATACTAGCAAGGAATCCCAGCATTGCTTGGGGAAAATAACTTTTTGAACACACAGGGAGCATCTTCCAGTGTTGGATATTTAGGCAGCCGTGGGCGGTGGTCACAGATTTGACCCCCACAGGTGTTGAGGGTTGTGGACAGGATATTGACGGGAACCCCAAACTGCAAGGTTCCAGGACAGGAAACGGACACATTAGGTGTTCGGAGGTCATAAACAGGATATAGACTGGCCCCTGACTGCAGAGGGCGGGCTGGAAAATCAGTGTGGGCGTTCGAACCCAATAAAAACGACACAGAAGAGAGAGGCAGAGAGTAGCTGGGCCTGGGAGCACGGGGCCAATTCCCCTGTTGGGAACAGTCTGTCAGCTCTTGTTATCTCTCTCTCACTCTTCATTCTCCGCCACAACACAATGTATCTTATGAAATAAAAATATATCCTCATATTTTTATAAACAAGTTTTGAGTCTTCATTTTTGTCCAAGTTCCAGATTTTCTTCCTGTGGACCAACATACTCAAAATATCCAAATCAAGCATTTAAAATCATTTTCACCAGCTTGGTTATTTTAGTTGCTTTGAGGTGTGGCTGCCACATAATTTTTTAAAAAAAATACTGAACCGTATTCCAATGTGCAATTTGCTACTAACATAACAAAATGTTCCGTTTTTGAAACAAATTGTGATGGACGATGAAAAGTAGATACTTTACAACAATGTGGAATGCAAGAGATTGTAGGGAAATAAACCATGAGTAACTGTATCAAATTCCAGCCTTCATCATCAAATGTGATGCTGTCTATATGGTGAGATTGGAAGGCTTCAGGATTTTCCTCCCATGGACCAAGATGGTTATACAACACCAGTATAGTCCTGGCTCTGTAATAGAGCCCCATAGGAATTTTTGAGTTGACTAATGAAACCAATTGGACATGCTAGAGGGACCCTCAGTGAGTAAGAATATCTTGGATAGACATTCCAAATCAATTGCAAACAAATTTTAGCAACATTTTTCATAATGGCGGATTTTTGCTGTGGTGCCCGATTCTGAAAAAAGATTTCATCAAATATGGGCATATTGTTGGAAAGGAGATTTCACGCTGAGTAAAGTTTCCTAAAGAACCATATGCCTCAGAGCAAGTCAGTTCGAGCTATCTACAAATGTTTTAAACCCTTGTATTAAAATGAAACACCTGTGTGGACTGATATCTATATCATGGTGGGGTGGGGTGAGGGTTAGTTGTTGACGGATCCCCTCAAAAATTGAATTACTTCTGTAGCCTATTGCCCACCTTCCACAAATATTTCATTGAAATTCATTGAGAACTTTTAGAGATATTGTCTGGAAAGACAGAGAACCTTTGGAGATATTGTGTGTACAGATTGAGAAATTTTGAAGATATTGTGTGGTGTGGACAGATTACTACAATGTAGGAGAGATAATTGTGCATGGATCCGCTCCAAAATCCAATTACTCTTTTCCTAATCTATTGAACATTTTTCCCCAAAATTTCATTAAGAACTTTTGGAGATATCAGATGGAAAGACAGAGAACTTTTGGAGTTATTTTGTGATTGCGGACAGTTAGCTAGGCCATAGGGGAGACAATTGTGCATGAATCTGCTCAAAGATTTCCTGCCTTTTTTTGTAGAACATCCTTCCACAAAATTTCATTGAAATTCAACTTTTGGAGATATCGCGTGGAAAGACAGATGGAAAGAACAGTATCAAAATTTCAGATCAGAGTGTTCTATTTAGTCCTGCCTCCAAAAGTTCCAAATGAATTTCAATGAAAATTTGTGGAAGGGTTGACAATAAGCTACAAAATTTGAATCTGGTGAAATAAATTTGTCAAATGTACTGCGATAAGCAGTTTTATTGAATATTTTTGATTTGTGCTTAAACACGGTTATGAATCAAACGCATTCTAATCTCACACAGCTAGAATAGAAAGACTAACAAAGCGAACAGAGGCACTAAACACAACAAGAACAGTACAGTGATTGAATGCAAAGTGTATTCTAGAGAGCGACAGTCAAGGGAGATGATTTATAGAAACCAATACACTGAATAAATCATTTCTTTTATTATACATTTTTGTTATAAATAACTGATCTTTGTTTTATAAACTTTAAATAAAAAGTCAAGGATTGTCTTTAAAGTAAAAGTATTTTCTGCCCATTTCACTTCTTCAGTTGCTCATTTATCATATCTCAAAGTTTTGAATGAAGAATTCTCGTCATGAATCCTATGTCATGTCTTAAGCATGAACTGGACAGATTCATATCAGTGTAATGGATAGAGTTTTTATTCTCTTCTTTTACCAATTGCATATACACAACCATTATTATTTTGGCTGATTGTTTCTCTGGTTGTCTGCTTAGCATATTCAATCTTTCTTTTTCAGTTTCCAATGGTCAAACAATGAGGATTTATTTGACACTAAATAAAATAATCTTTCATGTTCTTACCCTGATTTCTAATAACCAAACTTTTTGAACTGGTATTTTCTATAGTTTTGAGAAGGGTCATTAATATTCAAATGGTTCTTCGGACGATTGAACTCCTTCTTGTTGGTTGTGTTGTGTACACAATGTTTCAGCCGATCCATTCTTCGGCCTTCCTCAGGTGTAAAATCTGAGTGTGATGGATTAAACAGAAGTTATGTTTAAAGGGGATAACCCTTATAGCACAGGGCCCGGATGTTTCTGTGTCTTTGTCTTGTCGTATTTACAACACAAATTCCACTTCTCAACAGACCTAAACCCGACAAGACAAAGACACAGAAACACCCGGGCCCTGTGCTATAAGGGTTACCACCTTTAAACATAACTTCTGTTTAACCCATCACACTCGGATTTTACACCTGAAGAAGGTCGAAGAATGGATCGGCTGAAATGTTGTGTTTACAACACAAATAACAAGATGGTGTTCAATCGTCTGAAGAACCATTTGAATTTTTTTAACTGTATTAAAATACCTTAACACAAACTTTTTATTCATGATAAGTTCAAAATCATATTCAAATCACATCAAGGTCGCCAATATGAAAATGGTTGTATTAAGAGTTGCTTAGTTTCGGCCGATCCATTCTTCGGACTTCTTCAGGTGTAAAATCCGAGTGTGATGGGTTAAACAGAAACCATAACCAGGGGCGAAATAGAAAAATCATCTATGGCTGACCACATAAAGCCATAAGACACATAAGCCATAAAACAAGGGTGAAAAGATTAGGCTTACAATTCACTAGCTATAAAAACTCAAACAACTTGACAGCCAATGCCAGTCACTCGCAAAAGTCATGCAAGATTGTCCAAAGCTTTGGTAATTTCTTTACTGCACAATGAGTGTGCTCAACAAGACTTTTCATTAAGTCCCCAGTTACAGCAAGAAAGATTGACTTGAAATTTTGTGGCCTTTTCTCTCTTCAAAAATCAATTTTCAACTTACAAATCTTTGTCAGAAATCAACGCCGATCAAATTCAAATACAAAAACCAACTAAGAAAATTCACATTAACACTTACACACAACTAAAAACGTTTGAACACTTTCTTCAAAAAGAACTTTGTGGTAATCCTCTTGAGCTATTTTCTATAGTTTTGAGAAGGGTCATTAATATTCAAATGGTTCATTTCTATAGTTTTGAGAAGGGTCAATAATATTCAAACGGTTCTTTTCTATAGTTTTGAGAAGGATAATTAATATTCAAACGGTTCATTTCTATAGTTTTGAGAAGGGTCAATAATATTCAAACGGTTCTTTTCTATAATTTTGAGAAGGATAATTAATATTCAAATGGTTCTTCTTGAGCTATTCAGATAGTTTGCATATTGTGCATGAATTTGTAATTTTTATCATTCACAAAGTTATTTCAATCCAAGGAACATTTCAATTGACTCACAATAATTTCTTATAATAAAAGAAATTTAAACGGTAAAAATATATTTGCTCGCACAAACACTGTATGAACTCTTTCCATTGATATAGAAAATACCATCACAAATATTTGTACATTTCACCTCTGGTGTCTGTATACCAATAAAATGTTGATTTGTTTGCTTTAACATGTTCTTGAGGTTCATTACTCCTTTCTCCTTTTGATGTCTCACCACTCATGTGCTACTTACTGACCAATTACAAGGTGGGTAAAGAAGACAAGAAGTTTATTACTACCTACAGGAACTAAAGTATAGTATCTTACTGCAATTTAACAAGGCCTCAAAACGTAGTGGATATTTAAGCTCAAAGATGAATATTTCACAATAGTGATGGTTACCCTTTTTATAAAAGATAACGTTCGAGCTTAGCTTTACCTATATGTATATATATATGTGTGTGTTGAAGATAATAGGTTTTACAAATAATCCTGAAATAATGACGAATAGGATATGAAAAAAAGTGAAATTATCTTTACTTTCTAAGAATCTTGAATCGCAATCATATGTTTATTTATTTATTTTATCATTATTTTTCTTCTCAATTTGTTTTTTCTTGTGTTCGGTTGACATTTTCCTGAGCAAATTAAAAAATATGGCAAGCAAATTAAAAACTACCACAATCAAATTGAAAAATAAGGCAACCAAATTAAAAAATATGCCATTCTGCTACATCCATCCCTAAGCTGTGCAACCAGAAGTCACAGCAAGAAGCTACAGATACACACAGCCACGGGGGTCAGAAAACACTTCTTCTCAGGCAGATCCACTCCTATCTGGTACAATCTATCAGATTCCACAGTCTCTTCTCCAAACATTAACATATCTAAATCAAATCTTAAAAAAGATCTCAGACACCAAATGTTTGAATATGAATTTTCGAACTAAATGATAAAAACAAACAAACAAAAAAACAATGAGAAAAAAAAATCAAAACCACTGTAGGACTCAATAGGTTGACCTTACTAACCTAATATTGTCCTGTTCGAGATACACATTTGAGATACACATACAAATTAAAAACCAAAGCGAACTGAATTGTGGTTTGGATTTTTAATTTGTTCGGTGTATTCTTCAATTTGGTCGCCGTATTTTCAAATTTGGTTGCGGTAGTTTTTAATTTGCTTGCTCTACTATTTAATTTGCTCGGAAAAAAGGTATAGACCTGAGATGTTAATAGTTTGCAAAACTTGCTACCATGAATAGACCATATGACTGAGTCAAGAAGAAAAAAAAAAAGAAAAAAAGAACTGACACTTTTGAGACTTTATTGTAAGATTTCTAAATAAGTTAAATGTTTGAACAAGAATTAAATTTTACCCCATTGTCTTGTTACTTAGTCCGGTTTAGTTCTAACGAAACCGGACAGGAAGTAGGACAGATTTGATGGTTATAATATCAATGAAAATGATTAATTCACATTGATTTTATTTTTGAACGAGCGTAGACAATTATAAGAGAATCACTAAGAGTCTGGAATAAACTTTGTGTTATTTTGTATTTTTTAAAATGTCCTTTTTTGCGGGGGTTCCCATTGTATTTTTATTTTATCAAGGGTTTTTTTTTGTTTTTTTTCTTTTTCAGCAGGTGTGAACTTTGGCCAATCAGAGAAGGCGTTTCATTGTGATTAGCCAATCGCGTGGACCGGTGCTTCTGGCTAATATCATCCAGATAGTCAACATGGAAGCCTGGGTATGGAGTTGACACTCGCAGTCAATTCCGATTTTGCAAAAAAACCACGATGTAATGGAAGCGGGTCTTGGAAAAAGTATTTACTTTAGGCATCAGACCGAAGCCCGCTGATTATTGTTGTCGTATGAAGAGAAATATCCTTAAACACTAAGGTAAAACTGATAAACAGATACGAAAACGAACAATTAAAAACAAAAAAACGTAAAAAGAGTAAAGAAATCTTCCTTGAGACAACGTTTAAGGTTTCTGTTTTGGTTATATTTACCAAAGATTTAAAAAAGATACATAAATTCAATCGAGATATTTACTCAAAAAATACCACTGTGTGTCTAATATCTACCTATTTATTTATTCCTGCATATAAATATACGTATATGCTATGCTTATATTATTACAATTACATTCACACCCGCCTGTGACTGTTTTGTCCCTTTTACTAAAATAATTATAGATTTTTTTGGTTTGTTATGTTCAGTTTTGTTTTTACGATTCTATTTGATTTGACTTTGAATGTAGTGTTTTCTGGACGATAGGTTTAAATCTCCGTCTAAGAAAGTCTTATTTACTTAAATGAAAATTACCAGGCTTAACATCTTTAATTCTGATCACACAAAACAAAAAGTGTTAAATGTACTAAAGGATTATTATTACACATGAAGATGTTATCAAAATAAAAAACCTATTAACAAAGGAATAAGTTCAACTTTGCTTTACCTAAAAGAAAGAAAAAAGATACTTTTATATCACTCAAAACAAGTTTTCAATTTTTCTAGTTATCAAAGAAAGACAGAAAATAATCAAACAGGATAATTGTGTTTGGAGTTTTGGTTTTTGAAAACTATAAATTTAAGGAAACCTTTTTGTGATATTTTTTAATTTTTTTTTAAAGAAAGATTAAAAACATACGATTAAACTTCAGTTATTAAAAAAAAAGTTCAAATGAATCGTTGTAAATTAAACTAACAAGCAGAAGATAAGGAACCAAATTGTCCTCCCACGTAAATTTGAGATTTAATAGCCAAAAAAGACAAAAGAAATGAAGAAAATTTACTATTGATTTCATATTCCAATTCCATTGTTATTTTATTTTGACAATCCCATAAAAGAGTTGAAAATAAATAATAATCTTCAACTCGATTGAGATTATTGAATGATTTTTACATACAAATGATAAAGTAAAGTATAAATTTTAATAAAAAAATATTAATATTAATTAAAATCAAGTAGAAAACACATTTTTTTGTAATGTTAGAATTGGTATATAAATAAATTCGAAACAATTGTAAAAAGATTTAAGTTCTTCACTTCATTTAAATCATTCACAATCCCGTAAAAAAAAAAATATTAGGGTATTTTTGTTATTTTGTGAAGATTTATTTAAAAAGAAAATCACGATAAAAGAAAAAACTCAAAAGGAAAACTTTAAAGATTACAGAAAGCAAGGAAACATTTTTTTTTGACACCTGTAAACAATGAATGAAGCACTGGACATCAAAAAAGGATTTTTTACGCACACGGTTTGAACTTTCTAAATAAAAATAAAACGGATGTTTTATTATAAAACCAAAAAAGAACAAAAGAAAAGGAAAGATCCTAGACTCAAGCCCATCATTTTATTAAGTGTTTGCTAATTAAATAACACTGCCGAAAAAGTAACAAAAAAAGACGAACCAAAAATAATTCGAGTTATCTTTGAAGCAAAAGGGAAAAAGAAAAAACTGACATCTCTTACAAGTTTACAAAACACAAAAAAAATCTTGATATTTTATTTTCTCTCCCCAGGAATAATATTTCTTTTTTAAAAAGCTAAAAAAAAAAAAGAAAGAATTCATCCGACTATGGTGAAGACTTCTATCCCCAAACACTTTTCTTCCTCACCAATATTTCACAGATTATCAAATAATATGAAACAGTTGAGGCCTGTGTAATCTGTTTTATCATTTTTTTTTTTTTAAATTTAAATTTTATTTTTCAATTTAGAGCCTCGTGTGATATTTCCATCATCCCTAACTTCATTTATATTGCAATCCTTTTTGCAATTATCATGTATATATTTTAAAAAAGAGATTATAAAAGGTGGTTGTTGTGAACTCCTTATTAAACAAAAGAAAGCACCTCGTCTTTTTGTGTAGTGTACAGATTTTACTTACAGTGCTAACAATTTAATTTACACACCCACACAGGAAACAAGTCTTTAAATATTATTATTAAGAAGACCCCTAAAAAAAATCTGCCAGAATGGAAGTTGACCCTCCATCTTTGACCAACTGCCCCTCCGTTGTGGCCAGTGGGGGCCCCGGGGGCACCTCAGGACTGAAACGGTCAAATAGTGCCCCGATGATCAATGTTCTAACCACATCAGCCGTCGATTACAGGTAAGTTAAGTTTTTTTTAATTAAAAAAAACAAACTTATACACGTTTTTTATTTCAGCTAACATAACACAAACTCAAACTGACATTTGAATATTTTCAAATATAAAATGGTACTAGTGCGGTCCCTAAAATAAAGTGCGGTCCTTCGAACAGAGCTAGTACTATATATTTATTTTCGCATCCTATACAGTGTTGCCAACTCAAAAAATATTTTCGCGCTAGTTTGACTGCCAAAAAGCGCTAAATTTGTTTTTAATGGCTAAAAACCGCTAAAAATGGTCAAAGTTAGCCAGAAAATGGCCAAATTGTTTTAGGCGCAAACGCGCTAATTTAGCGGTTTTTGTACTGTCAAAACAAGAAACGCGCTGAATCTGGTGCGAAACGCGCTAAATTGGCAACACTTTATTACAATGACTGTGGTCACGAATTACCTACCCCAAACCCTAATGTAGTACAACACTAACAGGAATGTCTGCAATGTTTTGACTATGTTGCACATTTCTCAATGATATCTTACACCTTGAACTGTATTAAAATTAATTACTGCTTGGAATTCAGGTGCATTTAATAATTACCGATTGTAAATCGGGACCACAGTCATTGGAGTATGGGATAGGAAAATAAAGCCAAACTACTAGCTCTGTAAGAGGGACCTCACTGCTTACCTTGTACCTAAAATTAAAAAGATTTAAAAATGTCAACTATAACAGATTTTGTAACTTACCTGTTCTAATGAATGAACCAGGTGTCTTTTAGATTTCTTTCATTAGTGTTTCCTTAACTCAGGTTCGAGTCTTTATTATTCCCATCATTAGATTAATTAAAATAATTTTTTTAAGTCTAAAAAAACTTAAACGTTTAATGAGAACAATTTTAATAGAGATTTAAATACATTAAACATCTCGGCTCCAAGGTTTTGTTGGAAATAATTTTGTTAAAAATTTGTATTTCAAATATTTTTTTAAAAATTTCCAGTGGGTTTGTGCCATTTTTGTTATTTTTTAAACTTATACTTGAAGCATTTTACTTGACTAGCCACTATCAATTGTCCAATTTTATTTGTATCAAATGTTGAATCTGGACTACAAAATCGCAAATTTTCAGATTATACCGTATTCAAAATTAAATTTAATTTAATCAAAATAAGGATGAAATGTAGAATTCAGATCCCTTTAACTACATAAAAGAATATTGGGGTCTGAATTCTACATTTCATCCTTGTTTTAATTAAATTGAATCTATCTAATAATCTTATCATTACCTTTATTTGTTAAACTATTAAATAGGTAAGCCTAATTACAAATTTCTCTACTTTGCTTGCTACATTTTATTAAGAGTTTATACTTTTTGTGTCATCTTACAATGTGGAGACTCAGAATAATTTGCAAGAAATTTATTTAATACCTTAACATGTTTCGACTTATTAGGTCGTTTTCAAAAGGAAATCGGAGAAAGTGATGTTTGCATGGACCGATGTTTAATCTATCTGAATGAAGGTTGAGTGAGTGTGTTTTGGTGGTAAATCTGTCTTGAGGGTGTGTTTGTATTGCTAAATTTGATCAGTAGTTTGGCAGTGGAACTTTGGTTGACCTCAGTGTAAAACTCTCATGCGCACACACACAAAAAAGAAATTGGACCACCCTCTGCTCAAAATCCTGGATCCGCTCCTGTATTTGCGAAAATGTCAACTGTTGCACGGCTATTGCAATTTCAGTGTAGGTTATAAGGTCTCAAAACAGCCGCGAAATTGGTCAAATTTGTAAAAAAATTCCCCATAGGGGCATACAGTGCCCCAGAGCCCCCCAGCTTCACAGGTTTACTTCACGGGTCATCCCAAAAGGACATTTCTGTGATCCCTGATCCTAAATCCTAGGTACAGCCTTACTGTATACCTATTTCTCAAAACCCATTTCCATCACTGGTGTTCTTTAGTAACGTATAGCTAATCATGGACGTCTGCTGGGGGGGCAGTGCAAACGGGGCATTTTCCCTCCCCTGGATCAGGCCTTCTCACCAATGGCGACGAGGTTTGAAAGTTGGAACCTTAGAAAGGCCGGGGATCAAGAGGGCCCTATGAACAGGAAGAGTCACAGTTTAGACACTCTCTAGTACCTTATCTGACCACCAACATTTGGATATATCTTTTTGTACCCCCCCCCTCTCCAAATATATCCTCTTGCTCCCTACACCCCAGAATATATCCTTTTGTCCCTCCCTGGAAATGTTGCAGCGCATACCCATTATCATTAGTAATCTCCCTGGGATTAGATTTTAATCTCTTAACTCAAAATGTCATACTTTAGTTTCTGATTATTTTTTAATTTCCCGCCTTTTTTTTTCCCCCTCCAAAAATGTTTTAAAAGGAGCAAAGTGCCTCTTTCTCTGAGAAAACAAAAGTCATTGACTGGGGATTTAATTTTAGGGGTTTTGTATTAAGTCGTTTTGTTTGTTTTTGTTTTAAGCCCTTAGAATAGATTGAGATGTGAAAATGAATCAACAAAAGGGTATACAACTGAAATAAATAAATATTTTGATAAGGTTCAAAACAATTACACATAGGTCCTCTAACTCAGATATTTAGAAACCATATTCCAACTAAATATATATTTTGAAAAACTATTGAAAAACAGCACAAAAGGTAGTGTTAGTTGCTTGCTTGTTTCTGAAATTGTTTATTTGTGGCGTAAATATCTGTGCCAATGCCAGTCTCATGCCCCATTCTGCAGTATTGTGCCGCTTAGTTTTTATTAGCGTTAAAGCTGAAAATCCAGCTTCGCACAAATATGTTGTCGGTAATAGCAGTAGAATCTTCACTGCTTGCAACGCAAAGGCTTGAGACTTCAAATCGCTGACCATCTATAAGCAAAAGTCCAAATACTTTGAAGATTTAAACAATGGCTTAAGAGACAAATCGTTATTTAAATCAATGAAGTCCTCTTGCAAAGAATCGGGAACAGACTATTGGCCATAAATGGTGACATATTTAGTGTCCTCGGTCTCGTCACCAAAGTACTTTAAAAAGTTGAAGCTCAGTCGCTGCAAATGCTTTTGTATCGCATCCCTCTTAGCTTTGGTAACTCCCCAGTCTTGTCATTGTCAATAAATGCTTTTAAGGTGTGGAAAACCTCAAAATCACTTCTTAGTAATTTTGTATGCCACAGCGAAATTTTTTCTTGGAAAGCGTGTATGGAAGACGTACTGTCGATAATAGATTTCTGCCTCCCTTGCAGTAGCAAAGTTCGTTGACTTTTGCAAAAATATCAGCAAGGTAAGCCAGGCTTTCCAGGAGTGCTTTTTGACCGCTACAACAAATTCATGGTTTGATGACTCCAAGAAAGCAGTCTCTTCCTCCAGCAGTGCAGAAACTCTGCAAAATACTTGTGCCACACGAGAGCCACATCAGAGAACAGTGAAAGAACAGATGCTTGTGCTCAGCTCCCATCTCTTCACATAATGCACTGACAAGTATTGAATTCAAAGCCCTTTCCTTGATAAAATTGACAATCATGAAGACGTTAATCAAAACAGAAATCAGTTCTTCACTGAGAAGCTTTGAGGTCAAGTGTTCCCTGTGAATAAGACAGTGTGGACGGCATTAATGAGTTTTTTGTTTTGCTCGTGTCACAAAACCACAGTGTGACCAGTTGTGAATGCTGCCCCATCTGTGCAAATAGAGCAATTTTTCCCAAAAAGTTTTGTTTTTCTCCAAAAAAATTTATCACATTAAAAATGCATTCCCCTGTCATTTTGCCTTCTAAGTCATGGGAGAGGAGCTCTTATCATATAAAAACTCATTCAAAATTGAATACATCCTGAAAGTTTTATTGAAATCGGCCCATTAGTATTTTTGTAGTTGAATTTTAAAATGTGTGTTAAAATTGGGCTAAAAATGTCTTATGCTATTACTACTATTCCACCGGTTCACAAATGTAAACATTGTTTTCAACTACGATTATTTGCAGAAATTATTTCTAGTTTATAATTTTCTACAATCTTTCTTCTATGATTGATTGATTTAGCTGCATATCAACACTTGATAGGTCATTTAATGCCGAAATCAGTTTATAATCCTCAAAATAGTGTCTTGCGACTTTGGTAAACGGTTATATTTTTTTTTTAATTAGAATCTTGCGACTTTGGTAAATGGTTATTTTTTTTTAATTAGTCTTGTGACTTTAGTGGTGCCTGTTTGGGGGGGGGGTCTTACCCCTCTGCAGGGCATGCAGTCAGCATATTCTAGGCCCCAGCCAACAGGGCCAGCCTCATTTGGGGAGGTCTTACCCCTCTGCAGAGGATACAGTCGGCGTATTCTATGCCCCAACCGACAGAGCCAATCTTTCTTCTATTAATAACCCAAAGATTATTACAGTAAAATTAATAGATATCAAGTTTTGGGCGTTTTAACAACACATCGCATTTTTTGTGAAAAGTTTCTCGAGGGATGCTACTGTCAGACAAGTGTCAATATTCTCGCACAGCGGTAGAGTTAAGGTAAATCATGCGATAATGGATCATTTTTACCTTAATTCATGTTCAACAATTAGTGTGAATTCAATATCCACACAAAGACAGCAAACTGCACTACAGCTGCAGACTGCTAAATGCTGACCTAAGCACGCATTTAACAGTGTCAAGAAACACAAAAGTAAATAACTAGTAATGCACCATGAGATAACAAAATCACGCAAGTTATGCATGTTAACCAGTAGCGAATGTTTGTTCACTTTGGTACAACATCATGCATATCGCATGTCAGTGGAATTAATAAAAAATAGAAAGCTGTCAGCGTCTTTAGCGCAGACGTGAACTTCAGAAAAAAAGCTTTACTTCACATCATTTATGACTCTTGGCAGCTGTTTTCCTTAAAAAGAATTCTCATTCATTCAGCTTTTCCAGGCCCCGCCCCTTAGATATCCTCCCCCCCCAACCGAGAACCACTGGTGTAGATCATCCAGAAAAAATAACTGAAAATAGTTACATATTTTATTTTC
This sequence comes from Architeuthis dux, assembly GCA_006491835.1. NCBI lineage: Eukaryota > Metazoa > Mollusca > Cephalopoda > Oegopsida > Architeuthidae > Architeuthis > Architeuthis dux. The sequence goes on from VCCN01004649.1 coordinate 690,445, forward strand.
ACTGTATAAGACCAGATTTGGTTCCTTCATATCTATGTAAATCTGCTATTACAACTGTGGATGTCAGAATGCACTTTCTTCTTGAACTTTGACTCCAAATCAAGGGTCATTTCAATGAAATTAAATTTTTTTTAAAGTGAGATAAATTATTTTTCTTTTAAAGCATTTCCTAAACTTTATGGACAGAATCAAATGATAATTTAAAAAAATAATATTCCATGTTTATTCTAAACGCAGGAGATTAGAGCGGAGTATCTGGGGTACATTTGAACTTCTCAAGTGGTCCATAGGGTTCTGAGAGTATCATCATGATGTACACTGCTGTACAGTGTAACAACCTTGTTACAAAACAGCTGATAGACGCAATTTTGTGAGTCAACATTTTCAGTGTTATTGGGGATTGAACCAAAATACAGATCAAATCTCAAAACAGCTGAACATGATCTTCAGTGTTCAGTTGCTAAAGTTCCCCTTGTATTAATGAACTTGTTGCCAAAAAACCAGGCTCAACCGTCTCACAATCAAAGGCTGACAGATTCAATGAATTAATCCTGGAGCATCTTATGAAGCTGGAAGAGGAACTTCAAGGATATTTCCCAAACCTTTCACTAACAATTAAATGGAGCTCTTATCAAGATCAATGTAATTTTATCAATTTTTGATCCTTAATTTTAAGGGGCACATGGGAACCTGTCAGAATGCCCAAGGGGTACAGAGGAATAAAAAGGTTAGGAAACACTGGTCTAGAGTCGAACTGAAAAATTAAAATCAGGGTGTTAGCCAGCGTTCTCACTAGCCTTTCCATGGCTAATTACCAATAGAAACCTAATTCCAATTTGCCCGGGCCCTGTCAGCTGGGGCCTAGAATAGGCCAACTTCATCCCCTGCAGAGGGGTAAGGCCCCCCTCCCCAAACAGGGGCCACCTGTTTTTTCACCAAAGTCGCAAGACTCTATTTTTGGAATTTTAAACTGATTTCGGCATTAAATGACCCATCAAGGGTTGATATGCCACTAAACAAATCAATCCAATTTGCCGATTGTTTTGATAATTTTTGGCATTTTTAATGTGTTTTGACCGGTTTTGGCCTATTTTGGGAATTTGTGGCTGTTTTTTTTTTTTTTATATACAAAAATGTGGACCTCGGAAAACTTCCCAATCCAATAAATACACTGAAAATGTATTCCAAAAAATCTAAAAGAGATAAAATAGAATCTTTTCCCACCATGTGGTTACATTTCGGTTGTTCTAATTGGAAAATAAAAATGAAACGCAAACAATTTTAAACCGCAATTTTAATCATCAGAGATTTCTTTATGTATTGACTTTTACAGTACAAATAATGAAATTATGATTTTAAAAAATTTTTTTTTCTTTTAGAAGAAGAATAATAATTTTTCTACACAAATTTTCATTTGTCTTTTGTGCACATTAATAATTTTATTCTGAAACTTATACTTACTAGTTTATTCTGAAAGACTCTTTAATAGCTGGACCCATGGAAATTCCACGGGTATTAACAACTAAGATATCATTACACTGGCATATATATTTCTGCAATTAAAGTATATCATTTTGTTGAAGTAATTTATTACCTATGGAATGTATCTATATTAACTATAATAACATGCAAGGGAAAATGAAATTAATATATCTGTTATTATTATTATTGATTACTTTTGCTATCTGTCTATTCCTCTGGTCTGCTACTGTTATAACTTAATTTTCAGAATTGTGAGGGAGGAGTAATGAATGAATGTCAGTTATATTGAAGGTTGAGTCAATTTTGCTCTCTTTCAAGCATAGGTACCCTCTTCCATTCTTACCCTGGTTAATTATGTTGCAATGTAGAGAAAGGATGAAAGATATGAGGAGAATCAAAATTTCATTGCTGTAAGATACTTCTTTACCCGCTTTGTAATAATCAGAAAGTGTAACAGACGTATATACAATCAGAATAATATAAAGGATGACAATTAACATTTGAAAACAAAGTTACTTTAGTTCCAGTGGGCAGCAATTGACTCCTTGCCTTCTTTACCCGCTTTGTAATAATCAGTGTAACAGTTTTTTTTGCATGTTAGGTGGCGTACTTAGTAAACACCAAGTGAGTAAATATTATGTTTTAGAAGCACTTCTGAAGCAGTAACATTGATTCTGAAGCATTTTACATTGTCACTTCGTTACAGTAATATTCGTGTCACTCCTTTCAAAATTCATCTCCGATTTATCACTCCTTTTATATGTCACTCCTTCGTTACTAACCCAATGTAACTCTTGCCTTATTAATACTGCAACAAGCTGGACGTGTGGAAATTCCATGGGTGTTGACAAATAGGAAATCATCATTACTCTTGCATATATATTTGTTTAATCAAAGTATATCATTTTTATTAAAGTACTTCATTACCTATGGATTCTATCTATATTAACTATAATAACATGCAAAGGAAAATGAAATTAATACTTGTGTTGTTATTATTATTGATTACTCTTGCTATCTGTCTATATTGTTTACATTCATTTTTAGGCTTCAGACTTACGAGGGAGGAGTAATGAATGAATGATAGTTATAGTGAAGGTTGAGTTCCTTTTGCTCCCTTTCAAGCATAAGTACCTTCTTCCATTCTTACCCTTGTTCATTACATTATGGAGGGTATAGGGAGGGAGAAAAGAAAGGATGTAAGATATGAGGAGAATGAATAATCAGAATGTTTAAAGACTGTACACAGAAACAAGCAGAATGATTGAGTGGCCACGCATGATAGACTTCAGACATGCGTGGGAGTAGTAATGAATGAATGACAGTTATAGTGAAGATTGAGTTAATTGTGCTCTCTTTCAAGCATAGGTACCCTCTTCTATTCTTACCCTTGTTTATTACATTGCAAGAGTGGGTGGGATGATAAATAGTTATAGCGAAGGTTGAGTTCCTTTTGCTCCCATTCAAGCGCAAGCGCCCTCCTCCATTATTTTTACAAATTTGATTATATAATTTAAGTTATAAGAAATTAGTAATTAATAAAATAAAAAGGCAAGTTATTTAGGAAGAACAAAAATGGCAGATGTTCGAGTCCAGGGGAAAAGTAGATTTTGAAAGCTGATTTTCAAGGCAAGAAGGCAGTCTTCCTACCTGCCCCCCCTCAATTTGGCCTTGTGCCAGACTGAGCCAAGCTTAATAAATATCTACACACTCACATGGAATATGTTTGCATAGGTTCAAACCTTGCAAAGTGGTGATTATACCTTTTTGGTTATACAAAACAAACAAACAAGGGTTCTTTATTTAACCTAGCTGAACTTTTGGAGATTCCACGAGTGCTGACAACTAAGATATTATCATTACTCTCGAATATATATTTCTGCAATTAAAGTATATAATTTTGTTAAAGTAATTTATTACCTATGGAAGGTATTTATATTAACTATAACAACATACAAAGGCAAATGAATCTAATACCTGTGTTATTATTATAATTGATTACTCTTGCTATCTGTCTATATTGTTTACATTCATTTTTAGGCTTCAGACTTGCGTGAATGAATGAATGACAGTTATAGTGAAGGTTGAGTCTCTTTTGCTCCCATTCAAGCATAAGCACCCTTCTCCATTCTTACTCTTATTCATTATATTACAGGGGTTGGAGGGAGAAGAGAAAGGATGAAAGATATGAGGAGAATGAATAGTAATCAGAAAGTTTGTTTGTATGTGTATGTGAATTTAGGATTATTCTAGCTGGGCCCGTGGAAGTTCCACGGGTGCTGACAACTAAGATATCATAATTACTCTCACATATATATTTATTTAATCAAAGTATATCATTTTTATTAAAGTACTTCATTACCTATGGATTCTATCTATATTAACTATAATAACATGCAAAGGTAAATGAAACTAATACTTGTGTTATTATTATAATTGATTACTTTTGCTATCTGTCTATATTCTTGTGGTCTACTACTACTATAACTTAATTTTTAGGCTTCAGACTTGTGAGGGAGGAGTAATGAATGAATGACAGTCATAGTGGAGGTTGAGTCCCTTTTGCCCCCATTCAAGCATAAGCACCCCCTTCCATTCTTACCCTTGTTCATTACAGTCTAAGGGTAGGTGGAGTGGGAGAAGAGAAAGGATCAAAGATATGAGAATTTAAATTTTATTGCTATAAGATACTATGCTTAAGTTTCTGTGTGCAGCAATTGACTCCTCGCCTTCCTTACCCATTTTGTAAGCGGCGAAACATGAAAAGGGGAAAGGAGTAATACAACTCAAGAACATGTTAAAACAAATCAACAAGTTTTATTGGTGTGAGAAGAAACCAGATAAGAAATGAATAGTAATCAGAAAGCGTAACCGTCGTACATGCAAATAAGCAGAATAATATATAGGATACTTCTGGTTTGGACTGTTACTTTTTGTATGATAAAAATTGTACAAAAAGTTATGTCTAAAACTTGAAAAATAATATTCAGTATCCAAAAATGTTTGCTTTTTTTTGTATAAGGTTGTAAATCTGGTTAGACTCGGTAGAAAATAGCTTTTTACTCAATAACCTTACTTTAAAATCTCTGTCAAAAATATTAATAATATTGGAACCGTCAAAAACATTTTTGTTGTATTATGGTAACAAACCAACAAATATACAGAATTTGGATCTTTGGGTAATTCAAACCAAAAGTTACTGAGCAAAAACAGGAACCATGTCTGTTTTTAAATTTGCAAATATATTACTGATTTCTAGTTACAAAAAGTGGTGGTCACATTATATTCGAGTAAATACAGTAATAAATACCAAATATTAGATTAATGAAATTAAATATGAAATTAATAAATATTTTGTAATTTCAATCCATCTGTAATTTGTTTGTCAAAGTTATTTACAATTTCTGGTTACATATTTTCGTTTTTGTTTCTTTTAAAAATTAGGCTGTCTAGCAACTTTCGCTGCTTTGATATCCACTTCCCCCTACCCAATTTGACTGACAATACTTCAGGCTTGAAATCCTGATTCGTTACAGCTTTGTAGTGGTTGCTCAGGTGTATGTCATCAAAGGTTTACGTCAGGTGATCGAATTGTAGTCACCAGGGCTCCAAACTAACTAGGAGAATTTAAATTTTATTGCCATAAGATACTATGCTTAAGTTAAATAATTGTCAAACTCCATTCCAAACCGGGAGTTGACTGTTTTCCTACTATAACAAGAACAATCCTCATCAAATTTAAAAAATATATATATCTTCATCAGACACTTCTGAGGTGTCCCGGGGGAACATTTTAATGGGGATTAACTTGAAAAATGAATTGGAAACAAATAGTTTTATTGCAGAGACAAATGTTACCAAATACTATCAGAAATTGTATATATGTCGCAGGTTTTGAACAGTCTGTTCTTCTTGTTGTTTTAATGTTTGACTCATCATTTTTTTCTCTCCCTATTTATCTCCTATTTGAATGTTAATGACCCTTCTCAAAACTATAGAGAAAGGTATTTATATAGTTGGGTCATTCCATTTCAAATCACCTAATATTTTGCAAGTCCCTATAGGCGTGCCATCTTAGATTTTGATGAAATTTCAGTAGCTGATACCATTTCTAGAGAAAATTAAACCCTGAGAATTTCAGCCTGATTGAACAAATGGTTCAGAAGTTGACAAATTGAAATTTGCTTAAATTTACATGTCGCGAGCTGCAACCATGATTTGCCAAATTTGACACTTCATAACTGTGATTTAAGATGATATCTAGCTGAGATTTGATACCCCTGTAGTTTTTCACCCAACATAGCCTATATTCTATGTGGTCAAATTTCTAAGATTAGGACTATTAGGTGATTTCACATGGAATGTTAGATAAATTGAAATTTCCTTCTCTAATGTGAACTTTACTTGTATAGCTAATTACTATTAACTTTTCTAAGCTTTAAAAAGCGTTTTCATAAACATTCACACATTGTCTGTTTTGAGATTCTCAGATGAACTGTTTTCATTCCTACACAGATTCTATTACTAGTTTTGATTAGCTGCTTCATCTTTTTTAGTTGCTTTTTAAGCACAAGCTATTTCAAACAAATCTATTCTTCAACTGTTAATTAATTCTGCTGAATTTCTGAAGTTTAATTTAACTTGCTTAAAGGTTGCCGAAGTTCACCTCCACTCGATGTCAAGTCACTTCCTTGTAGTAGAAAAGGTCTCTTTAAAGCGAGAGGACCGCAGAGCACAAAGTCTCTTTCCCAGGACACCCTTTTGGAGGGAACTTCTTTCTGCACGACACCGGAAAACAGTTTTCTCTCAAATCACTCTAAACCAACAATGTTCTTCTGACCGCATCCAAAAGCGAATTGTTCCGCACTCCTCATAATCAGCCACGTATATCATGCTAAGAAATGATTCAAGTTCCCATATGCGAAGTGTCTGGCGCAGCAAACAATCAGCGGGAAGCCCGGATGTTCTAACAGTGCTGCCACACAGTCTCTTCAGCTGTGGTTGGGCAAAGGTCTCTGGTTCGATCTCGTGGTTGGCACCGTCGTCACATTCAATCGAACAGGTAACTGAAATTGGAATTACTCATGCCATGACGTGAGTGAGACTGAGCAAGACAGTGAGGAATATTCTCTTATTTTTATCCTGCTGGGACATCCATTGAGAAAAGACTATTACGAAATCGCTTAACTCTCAGCTTTTGCTTAGAATGGCCATATAAATTCAGAAATATTGCAATTACAATGGAACAATGTCGACAAAAATAGAAGAATGAAGATCTTCATTATTATTTCATTTCTTTCTTCCCTTCTTCATCTTGCGTTTCTCCTTGTTGTTGACTTTAAGATTTTTAATTAAAAATTACTCAGAAACCGGTGGCCGATTGGACTGGACATTGTTTATTCTCCAAGTTAGAGCATTTTAACAGTATTTCTCTGTTTTTGCTGAGTTATGGTAACAAATATACAGAAATTGGATCATTATAATATAGATTCATAGAACATAGAAAATAGTCTGACTTCAGTATTCCATAAAAAGCTTATATCATAGTGCTAATCTTTTTATAGTACTTATTTCTATTATGATTTAAACATTAGATTACATATATAGTCCCTTAGAGGGAGACTGAAATTTGAGAGCCCTTAAGCCCTTTTCTCCCTTAAATATTGCTAAAGAAAAGCAATCTGATTAAAACGTTTCATATAATAGTAAAAGAACACAGAATATTTGGAGTGGTATTCTTCTTTTCATATATCTATTTATACATACGCACACACGCACGTCAAAAACTGTAACAAAAAAAAGCAGTAGACAGAAAGGGAGGTAATTCCAATCCGCTGTTTAGATGTTTTTAGATGTTTTCATCTAGATTTAAATGTTTTGGGTTGTGTCTAGATGTCAAAAATTGCTATTTAGATGATTTTTAATAAAATAACATTTTTTATTTATATTTTTGACTATTTTAGATGTAGACCTGACAAAGAATTTGGCATTAAACCTGAAAATAAATTCAGCATTTTATCTTTGTGATCTTTCGGTTTAGGCGGGAAAAGGTAATAATTCACCAGCAAAAATATTTGGTAGTATGTCCATTTTAAATAGGTTTCTCAAATGAAATGCAACATTATACTGCTTCATATATACAGATTTTGCTCTAACTTTGCACACAGGTTCATTTGAGTTTGAAATGAAGTCCTGTAAAATTCTAGCTCAATATCTTTACTTGGTCAGTCACTATAGAATTTTTTAAAACAAAATTTCTATGCTCTATTAGGACCAGTGATTGAAATGGGTTTGGGGAACTAGGTATAAGGTAAGGTTGGAATTTGGGTACTAGGTATGTTAAAGTCTCCATCATTGAACATACAAAAAACCTGGAAATTGAGATGTAGGTATATGTTGTATCCCTGCATACCCCCCCCCCATTTCAACCAATGATTCAAACATGAACGAATCAAGACACCAACTAGAAAATCTAGCCCCAAGTATTTTAAACATTGCTCTTTTCAGTGTTTTTTTGTAGAAAATTGTGCAGCTTGTTCTACCTTTAAAAATGGTGTATTTTTGTCGTGTTTTTTAATTCAGACCATTTTGAGACTTCATATCTCGGGTTCTAGAAAAGCTGGAAAGATCCAGATTGTAACATTTTGTAGTGCATTGACATCACTTTGTTCCTTGCCAGACAGAGCACTCGAAGTTGGCTACGTCCTGAGTAATGATTACTTAAAAATGACTTCTCGCAAATACCAATGAAATTTGGAGCCTACTTTGACATCTTTTTCTGAAAAAAATGATGCTTTCTAGAGATAGGCTGATAACATTTTCAAAATCTACATATGAAGTTGACCCTGAGAACAGATTTTCAGTGCTGTAGAAGCTCCTGTTGTGGAATGGTTGCTAGTTGAAAATGGAAAGAAAAATGTGGTTGTCGTCGTTTCAAACAAAGTAGTCCTTTTTCTTGGATCCATAGTGACTGAATGAGTAAAGATATTGAGCTAAAATTGTACAGGACTTCATTACAGACTCCACAGAATATGTGTGCAAAGTTAGAGCAAAATCTGAGATGGTCGAGTAGGAACCTCTGGTCCACTTGACATAGAATGACCCATTTATCTTTCAGTTTGTCCATAAAAAAAAAAAACTTTGAATGTATGACACCAAGAAGTAAACAGGATACACTAATAGAAAGTTAATAATCTCAGGAATAAAAACAAAATGAAACAAAAATGAGTTTTATTTTAGTGCTGACTGCATTTGAATATGTTATGCATTTATCTACTCAGCACAGAACTGGTATCCGGCATTTTCATTGTGCATAAGTTAATTGCAGGAATTTTAATAGCAGAAATGGCTATTTCCTAGTCACTTTTTATAGCCGAAACGAAATGATAAAGTCAGCTTGATCTGTTGTCGCTGAATTATCAAAGTTAATACGTTGTTTGTCAATGAAATTATATTCACCTGATGTCATTAATATAAACAACATGCGTGAACATTTCCACGTGAAATTGACACGTGGGAAATTTAAAAATCTGGCAAAAATCAGCATATTCGATTTTAACAAAATTTTTGATACTTATTTATTAAAGGACGAATAATAATTTTCCATTCCAAATTTTGGAGAAGAATTTTTTTCATATGATTCCTACCCCACCTTTTATTAATTTGATAATTTATTTATTTTATATAATACTGCTCTCTGCTACAAAAAGTGGCTTGGAAATAGCTATTTCAGCTATGAAGATGCACGCAATTAAGATACCTGCTATGAAAGTGCCGTAACCCCACAGAACTATGAACCTTGCTGGCTCCAGTCCAATATTCTACCACTGGGCATTCAAACAATGACTCCAAAAAAAACAACAAATTCCATAATTAGCAGCAGAACACAGAACATTTTGTTCAGAGTAGAACAATCAATGATTTTTCCATCAAACCCCAAAATAAATGGCTGCCATGCTACTTTTAGAGTTTCTTGTAATAAGGTCAGGACAAATATTCCATTTAAAGAGTAATTTTTATGACTGTACGGTCAAGATGTCAAATTACTGACCAGGCAAATAAAGTATGTGGTTCAATCAATAAGATGATTGGTGCTTTTAGTATCACACACTTATAGACCGTCTTTGGCGTCCATTCAACTCAATGTCAACTCTGTTCCTATTTAGAGAACTTAGAATTATTTTCCAATAAACAAGGTATAGATGTCAAAATGCAGAGATTTTGAACATTGGGGGCGAGGCCATGTGCTGAAACTCTGCCCTTAACTAAACAGCCACACTTTGGTCTACCACCCTTTCAGTAAAGAGGAGGAGTCTCTCTTTTTAAAAAAACGTTTTTTTAAGTATTAAATTATATTTTTGTCATTAACATTGTTTTCTATCAGATGAAGCAGAAATTATTCAATATATATATATAAAACAAATGTAAGAAAAGAAAGGAGTCTTTTTTAGTATTAAATTATATTAAGATAAATCAGATTAAGCAGAAATTATTTAACATATAAAACAAAATGTAAGGAAAAAGAGAGGTCCCTTTTAAAATTAAATGAAATATTAGAGACAGAATTGAATAGAAATTAAATCAAAGAAGTTGGGTTTGTTTCATTTAAATTTATTCATTTAATAATTCTTTTATTCTTATTTGGTTTATTTTTGTTTTAGATTTGTTTTTTTTGTTTTTTTTTTGTTAGAGAATAAATATATGAAATCAAATGATGGATAATTTTATATCCGACAGACTATGATAATTATAATGACGTTTATTAGTTGAGAGCCTATATTTGCCCGGCACCGGTGTAGGCGACTGCTAATTGAGCAGCCTAAATCGTAAATGTGAATAAAGAAACAAACTCTGTGCGGGGATTGAACCCACGTCCACCTTGGAAGCTACCTTATATGCAGGTACTGCTCTAACCGACTGAGCTAACGAAGATCTCATGGTAGGCAGTCGCTCACACCAGCGCTGGGCAAATATAGGCTCTCAACTAATAGATGTCATTATAATTATCATATTCTGTTGGATATAAAATTATCCATGATTTGATTTCATACTGTTGACATCGAGAGCCACACTATATTCATGCCTAAATACGAATGTGAGAATGGAGAAGCCAACAAAGTGTAGGATTAAATAGCTCCTGTCTTTCTTTATTCACATTCACATTTTAGGCTGCTTGTTTAGCAGTTGCTCGTGCCGGGCAAATATAGGCTCTCAACTAGTAGATGTCATTATAATTATCAAATATATATAAATAAATATATCCAATGGTTCTCGCGTCTCTAATATATGATTTAATTTAATCCCGTCTCTAATATTTAATTTAATATGTAGTTTAATGAAGCAGTATAATGTTACATTTCATTTGAAAAACCTACTTAAATGGACTCACTACTAATTATTTTCGCTGGTGATATATTACCTTTTCCTGCCTAAATCGAAAGATCACAAAGATAAAATGACAAATTCATTTTCAGCTTTAATGCCAAATTTATTGTCAGGTCTACATCTAAAATAGTCAAAAACATAAATAAAAATATTATTTTATTAAAAACCATCTAAATATCAATTTCTGACATCTAGACACAACCCAAAACATTTAAATCTAGATGAAAACATCTAAACAGCAGATTTTAATTACCTGCCCTAATTACCTCCCTTTCTGTCGTCTGCTTTTTTTGTTAGTTTTTGACACTGTTACTTTCCTGTAGTAGAGTGGCTGCTCGTTGCCTCGCCCCCAATTTTTATTTTTATTAGATGAAGTCTTGTAAATCATTATTCATTTTTTGTTAATATTTACCTTCATCTTAATTGTTGTTGCTTTTTATCGCAACTAAACTCAGGCTTAGTAAATACATTAACAGCGTGGATCAGAATAAAGAATAAGTTCTAGGTGAGAATCAAACTCATGACCCTCTGTCGGAGGGTGGCACGCTTAACACCTGACCGCTCCAAACCAATGAGCTACAGCAAGTAGTGGTATGAGCAGGGTTACCAGATATGTCCAATTTTAGACACTGTCCTTTTTGCCTTTTATGTCCGATTTAAAAATTTTAAGAATCAGAAATCCAAAGTTGTCCGTATTACGTCGCCACTCATCATTGCCAACTTTGATATTTTATATCTAACTTTAGATATTTTTTTTTGCGTTTATTTACAAGGAATCTTTTTTTAGATATTGGATATCAGTTCTAGCCACTTTTAACTATTCATTTTTCATTATTGTGATAATAATCTAACAACTTTTAGCCACTATTAGATATTTTTATCCATCAATTCTTTTTCTGTCCAATTTGACCGATTTGGAGCAGAGTTGACCATTTTGTCTGTTTTAGAACACTTGTGTCCGTATTTGAGAAAATTAATCTAGCAACCCTGGGTAAGAGCGAGTCCAAATCAAACCTTTTAAACTCATTCCCCATACCGATCTATTCTGTGCAATTTTTGTTATTAACTGGTAGTTAAGTATCATTAATCCCAATTCTTATTTATTTTATTAGATGAAGTCTTGTAAATCATTAATTTGTTGGTACTATTTACCTTCATCTTAATTGTTGTTGCTTTTTATTGCAACTAAATTCAGGCTTAGTAAATACATTAACAGCATGGATCGGAATAAAGAATAAGTTCTAGGTGAGAATTGAACTCGTGGCTCACTTAATATGCGAATGCTCTTACCACTAAGCTACTGGAACTTAGTGGCAATCGTGAACCCAAACCAAACCCTTAAATTCACCCTCACCATTCTGTGCAATGTTTGTTTTTAACTGGTAGTTCAGTATCGTTAAACCCAATTTTTATTTATTTTATTTGAAGTATTTTAAATCATTATTATTAATTTTTTACTATTATTCATCTTAGTTGTCGTTGCTTTTTATCGCAACTCAGGCTGGTTTCCCTTCAGCAGTGAGTAAATAAATCAGAAATCGTATCATAGGGCGGGTTTTCAGCTAATTGTCAAAATTCCAGATCTTTGAAAGCGTTAATGTATGCTGCACATAAACACCAAAAGAAAAGCTGAAAGCAGCTGTCTGATGCCATCATATTTTTGGGAGGTGCCTTTGCAACTATGTTTGTAACTATGTGCTTCAAGAAGGATTAATGACCCTTTGAATATTACTGCAGATTTATGATTGGTCAAAAATAAATAGACAACCAATGAAAATGCTACTTGTATTGTTTGATGCCTCAGTTGAAATTTTGCCAAGGTTCTGTTTACAATGTGGTTAGCACAGTTTGGTCTCTCTGGTTTGTATTTTTGTTTTTTACATAGAAGAATAAACAGACTTGTTGATCTTTTGGTAGATAGATTCAAAATGGAAATAACAAACACGATTTTCTACTCTGCTGCTAATTTTGAAGTGTGTTTTTGTTGATTCATTTCGTTTTGTGTAGACCAGTTGTTCAATATTGGACTTGAGCCAAAATGGTTAATAGTTCTGTGCTGAGTAGGTGAGACTTGTTAACCGGGATATAACTATGTACAGAAAATCTTTGGTTCTTATTTTCATCTTGGAGATATGAATGTTCAAATGTTTCTCCCTTTATTTATTTTCATGCTCATGCAGTATTCTGATCTAGGAGCATTACTTTTAGTTTTTTATTTGTTCAATTAGAAAATATTTGTCCGAATCTTCCTCATAGTCACATTGTGGGAAAGGGAGGTTACAAAAGAGAAAGGCAGAGTTTGTCAAGAAGAACATATTAGAAGAGAAAAAAAATAAGATTTAGATATAGATACATGGTTGCTTTTATATTTAGATGTAGGATTTGGTGAAAATTGATTTGATGCTAGATTTAAGTCCAAATCGTGATAGGCTAAGTAGATCAATCTTAAGTTTTCTTGTAAAATTAGTCCAAACAGTAATGCATTTTTTGGTGATTGAATTTAATCCATATCTGGTTGTTAGGCAAAATGGAACATAGAGGCATCCCAGTTTGGAGCCTTTTGTACTTAACGAATGAATTTCATTCGTTCGTTTGAAATACTCTTGTAGACAAGGTGGGGATACCTTATTTAGTGAGTCATGTACAAGTAAACAATTTTGCAGTGCCGCTTGATTTTCAAGTTTGAGGATGTTGAGACTAGTATATAAAGGGTTACAATTGGCATGAAAGTCAGAAAAAGATATAGTATGAATGGCCCTATTTTGCAATTTGAAAACCATTCTGTTATGGATATTTGAGCTTTGTCCCCATATCTGGCAACCATAGGTAAGATGAGATGAGAAAATAGCATAATACAAAGATTTCAGATCTATAGCATTAATGCAGTGCCTGGCTTTACATAACATGACATTTGCTCTTTTCAATTTCTTGGTTAGGATTTTGCAGTGGAATCCACCATATGAAATTTCTTGTAGATTCTGTGAAAGTTCGACTAGTTCAAAATTATTGTTAAAAATAAACTCTGTTAATATTTATGAGGCAGTAAAAAAATTTCAACCCACCCTGGGAGAATGGAAACCAGGATTCCGAAAAACCCGCACAAAGAGGAAGTAATCCTATCCAGATTACGTATTGGCCATACAAAAATCACACATTCCTTCATCTTTACTTTATGAAGGACCTGTTTAACAACATTAACATAGATGAAATCTATACCAAAAAAATATAAATCACTACTTTCAGAAATAAAAATAACCTACCCCTATCACCACTCTACAAACGTACCCAAAAACATTTCACCTCTAAACAATCTTGGCATAAAATAACCTCAAATGGGTTGACAAGTCATTTGTAATAAATGCATTAAATGTAAAATTAGTTTGATTAGCAAAATATAGCACAGAATATTTCCATTTCATTTCTGCCTGAAAAATAAGGTGAGATCACTGTGAGCATTTCTCGGCCTTTTGGCTAAGATCAAAGTGTAGTATCTGTTCTTCAAAACCGCCATGGCCTCGAAGTTTGGAGAAACGCAGCCCTTCTGGGGTCCTGTGGCATGCTTGGGTATCGCCCTGGGAGAAGTTGCGCAGGATTATCTTGGCTGTGGCTAGGATCAAAGTGGAGTATCTGTTTCCCGTAGGGCCATGGCCTCGAAGTTCAAAGAACCACGGCCCTTCAGAGGTCCTTGTGGCATGCTCAGGTATCTTCGGATATCTGGGAGAAGTTGCACAGGATATCTTGGCTAGCTGGTCGGGAGGCGATCACCATATCCCGGTCCTCGTGGCATTTGTCTCTGTGACAGAGATTTGGGATTCTGCCCCCTCAAGTCTCTAGTCACGTGGACATGGGATCTCCACCCCTCTGCCCCACATTAAAAATGACTTCATGTCATAATGAGGCGAATAAAGAAAATCGTTGAGTCAGGTAGTTGAAGGAAACGGAATATATTGGCTTGTTGGCTGGGTGCATGTTCCACTAGTACTGATTTAAACACTGTGGTATTCTTTGCTTAGGTGTTGGGGTAAACAGCAACAGCCCATTTTGGGTCTGTGTGTTTGCAGTACCTCCTTCTCTTTTTGTTTGCTTTAGTGTGACAGGAAACCAACGAACACAAAGTGACAACGGCTTTTATATAATAAGAATTTTTTTTCATTAATGTGTATATTGTATCTGGAAGTGTGTGGTGACCTAATGGTTATCAGTATGAAAAACAGAATCAGCAAACCAAAGTTTGAATTCTGTCCTAGGCTGTTTATGTTCACTTTGCACTAATGCCTTTTG
The DNA here is from genome assembly GCA_006491835.1 of Architeuthis dux. Classification (NCBI taxonomy): domain Eukaryota; kingdom Metazoa; phylum Mollusca; class Cephalopoda; order Oegopsida; family Architeuthidae; genus Architeuthis; species Architeuthis dux. The sequence continues at coordinate 705,592 of VCCN01004649.1, forward strand.
AAAAGGCATGAATCCACTTGTTCCTGTGTTCTGACCCATTGCGAGATATCTTTGCAAAATGTCTTATTATTGGCATGTCACGATGGTTGACAGTGAAAAGAGTGGGAAAACCCATAATTTTAAAGTACAGAAGCCTAAAAAGAAAAGATTAAGTTGTATTTTCTTTTCCTCGCCAAGGCCCTGTCGGCTGGGGACTAGAATACGCTGACTGCATCCCCTGCAGTGGGGGTAAGACCCCGCCAAACAGAAGCCACCTGTTCTTTCACCAAAGTCGCAAGACTCTAGTTTAAAAAAATAACCTTTCACTAAAGTCGCAAGACTAACTATTTAAAAAAGAAATCTGTCCAGAATAATTTGTCTACATATATTGTGTATTCAAAAAGAAAGCGAATTCGGCACTAAATGACCCAAGGGTTGATGTGCCGTTAAACAAAACAATCAATTATTTTCTTCACTGACAAGAAATTTAATTTGGGGTCATATTATAACAGCACATGATTTTTGAGAATCAAAACATTTCAACCTTTCTCCCGAACGGTCACCTGCAGAGGGGTAAGACCCCCCCCACCCCCAAACAGTGGCTACCTGTTCTTTCACCAAAGTCGCAAGACTCTAATAAAAAAAAAACACCTTTTGTCCACAATAATTCGTCTACTTAAATTGTGTATTAAAAAAACGAATTCGCACCAAGGGTCGATGTGTCGTTAAACAAAACAATCAATCATTTTCCTTGTCGACAAGAAACTTAATTAAGGTTCAAATTATAACAGCACATTGTCTTTGAGAATCAAAACATTGCAACCCTTCTCCCGAACGGTCAGTCTTGTATATCTTTTTAGTTGGGTTCCAGATCAGTCAAGTTCTCGGATTTTTGCAGCTTTGCCCAAAAGAAAAGGCTAATGCTGTCAAAAGTTTAAATAAGAAAGAAATTTGCAATATAGGGCATAGCATTTTTTTTTTTTTTAACGATGTGAGCATTTAAAAATTTTTTCAATAATAATAAATCTATTTGTATCACCTGCTGAGGGCTCCCCACATTTCACCATCTGAACCAGACATTCACATTCTTTGTATTTTTTCCCCCCATGAAAACGCTTAGGTGTTTCAGAGTCTCAGATACAACACTCAGCTGTAAATAACCAGGGTGTAAGCAAGCATTCTCATTAGCTAATGGCTAATTCCCAATGAAAACCTAATTCCAATTTCCTAATTAAGCAGAGCTCTGTTTTGATTATTTTGGCCATTTTAGTGTTTTTTTAGAGATTTTTGGCTTGGCCGGTTTTTTTTTTTTTTTTTTTTTTTTTTTTTTTTTCCTTTTTTTTTCCTTTTTTGAAATAAAAAAAATACGGACCTCGGAAAACTTCCGAATCCTATAAAAACGGTGGGGAAATCAAATCTTGGCTAACACCCTGAAACGGTTCATGCGGTCCTGACGACTCTCTGAATAAATTACCTATGATATTTTTGCCTTCTTGATGATGAGCATAATCCATGGATTGTACCGGTGATGCGAGATAATTTTTAACAGATTTTAATTTTATGTACAGAATACATTGTAAGTAACTAATTAAATATTTTGTGCCTTAATAGCAAATTGAACTGGTCATTTAATTGTGATCTGAGACTTTGTTATAGATTAATGGGTCTTGGAGTTGGCCTATAGCCAATTTAATTACTGGATGTAATTACAGTTCATCTAATAAAAATACTTTTCATATGTTCTGGTTCTAAATAAAATTCTGCCAAAAATGGAAATTGTTACTTTCCTGTAGTAGAGTGGGTGCTCGTTGCCCCCCCCCCCTACCACCATTTTTATTTTATTAGATGGATAAAGTATTGTAAATCATTATTAATTTTTTGCTACTATTTACCTTCATCTCAATTTTTGTTGCTTTTTATTGCAACTAAACTCAGGCTGGTTTCCCTTCAGCAGCAAGTAAATAAATTAAAAATCATCTAAATAGCAATTTTTGACATTTAGACACAACCCAAGACATTTAAATCTAGATGAAAACATCTAAACAGAAGATTTTCATTACCTCCCTTTCTGTGGTCTGCTTTTTTTGTTTGTTTTTTACATGCGTGCGTATGTATGTATACATAGATAAAAAGAATTATTTTATTAAAAATCATCTAAATATCAATTTTTGACATCTAGACACAAGCCAAAACATTTAAATCGAGATTTCTGTCGTCTGCTTTTTTTTTTTGTTACAGTTTTTGACACTGTTACTTTCCTGTAATAGAGTGGCTGCTTGTTGCCTCGCCCCCAATTTTTATTAGATGATTTACCTTCATCTTAATTGTCGTTGCTTTTTATTGCAACTAAACTCGGGCTTCGTAAATACATTAACAGCGTAGATTGGAATAAAGAATAAATTATAGGTGAGAATCGAACTCACAACCTCTATTCCATAGGGTGGTTTGGTTAATGCCGAACCGCTCATACCACTGAGCTACAGGAACTAGTGGTAATTAGGAATTGTTTTTAGATATTGGATATCAGTTCTAGCCACTTTTAGCTATTTATTTTCATTTTTGTGATGATAATCTAACTCCTTTTAGCCATTATTAGATATTTTTAGCCATCAATTCTTTTCTGTCCAATTTAACTGATTTTGAGCAGAGTTGACCATTTTGTCTGTTTTGGAACACTTGTGTCCGAATTTGAGAAAATTAATCTAGCAACTCTGGGTAAGAACGAGTTCAAATCAAACCTTTAAACTCCTACCCCATGCCGATCTATTCTGGCTGATTTCGTAACTTTATTTTTAGCTAATAGCCTGACTTAACACATTGTTTATCACACTATCCTTATCTAGCCAGCCTGCCTACCTGGATATGTCTTTTATATATCTCTAGTCATAAGGCTTGGTATCCTGTCATTCCCTATTCTCGCTCAAATATTTGGAAGAACAAAAAAGATTGGCTAGATCATGTAAAAAAAAAAATTGGCTGATTTGGCAACTTTATTTTTAGCTGATAGCCTTATTCCCACCTGGACTACCTA
>VCCN01004649.1:746896-757751 GCA_006491835.1 Architeuthis dux
CTTAGTTTGTGTCTGGCAGCATTCATGCTTGTTTTTTTGTTGACTTCTTTAGTGATCATTGCCCAACAAAATGCAGGAGGAGTAGTTTATTCATTGATCACCCCTCTTTCCAATTTTTTTGATTGATCACTCCCAACACGGCATGCTGCCAAAAGACGTTAATCACGTAACAGTTTCTTTTTTTTCTTCTTTTTTCTTTTTCTTTTTTTTTCTGGACTGGAGAGTGTACATCTAAAAATGTCTATTGTTACTAAACAATAAAATACAAATTGTTTTTCAAGCAAAAATTAAATAATTGTATAATAAGGGGGATAACTTTTTGAGTAAATTTTCATAATGGACGCCCTTTGTGTAAGCAAAACTAGAAGCTCTCGACACATTATTCTTTGTTTTACATTGGAACAATTTTTTTACAAAACAATCTCAGGAAACCATAGTAAAATCGGCACAACTTAGCGATGGTGGTCCCTGATTTAAATTCTGTCGATGTGAGTGTGAAAATTTCACACCCGTGCACACTCGATGTTAAAAATGGCTCATAAATAATAAGAAAATTCATGAAAGAAAAGCAGAAGTAAATACATTAATTATATTGTTACAGCTTCTCTTCATAAATCTTTGACAGCTCGCATATCTGCGTCACGTCCAATTGGGACCACCATTGCTAGGTTGTACCGTAAAATTAAACCAAATGTACTTTGCTGGATGTGTTGTTTGTGGCACCAGACCTTATTTTACCCATAATAACTTGAATCAATGATTTGTGCAGAAGACTGAGATTCCTGTGTTAAATATGTATTTTTAAAGTATGATAAAACTTTCATCGTTTTGTCTTCCGTTACTGACTGTAGTGTAGAGTTCAGTCTCCTCCTTGCGAGGATTAACAGGATCGCCCTCTCTGTGCTTACGGCACCTGTTATTCCCAGACGGTCACTCATCTAGACACTGACCAGGCTCAATGTTGCTTAACTTTGGTGATCGTACGAGGACCGGTGTATCCACTGCGATTTTGACCGTAACTAGTTTGGGATAAAGAATATGAGATGCAATTATTACAGTTTGTTGACAGTGCCAACTTTTAAAAAAAAGTCTTGATCAAAATATGTAGATGTACAGGGTGTCCCGTATATAAGTCCCTTTTTCTAGTTGTAAGGTAAGTAACTTCGTATTAACTTGATTTTTATTGCAAAATAAATGTTTATCAAATGGAGCATTATACTTACATTATTGCCCTTACAACGGGGGGGGGGGGACTTATATATGGGAAACCCTGTATAATCTTAATATTTAACACTTTATTTTAATTTTTTTGTAATTATATAATTTTTTTTATATTAGAATGCCTATAAAGACAACTTACATTGAATGATAAAGAAACATTTAGGTAAATACTAATTTTTATTGAAAAATAAAAATTGGACTTACAAGAACCGCGCAGGTCTCAAGTTGATTGGCAAAACATGTACTTAAAATTACCGTTAGGGTTAAATGCTTCTTTGGGGGTGGGGGATGAAAATGCTGAATCTTGATTTTGCAATTAGCAAAAGCCTTCCAGCTTAAGCCTTCTTTTTCAACGCGCACACTCCTTTTTATTTCATAGAAATGAAGATGCCCTTTTTTATAAAAAAAAATTTATCTTCCATTTTAAAATATTCTGACTTTTGTTCAGACAGTCTAATCTCTTCTTCCCAGGGATTGCTTTCCGGCCTTATGGCCTCGAAGTTCAGAGAACCACAGCCTTTCGGGGGTCTTTGTGGCATGCTCGTGTATCTTCAGATATCTGGGAGAAGTTGCACAGGATATCTTGGCCAGCTGGTCGGGAGGCGATCACCATTAGCATGCTCGGGATTTGTCCTGAGAAGCTTTTGACCACTGACCAGCTTATCCCGGTCCTCGTGGCATTTGTCTCAGTGACAGGGATTTAGGATTCTCCCCCCCCCCCACACACACTCCTGAATTCGGCACTAAATGACCCACCAAGGGTTGATGTGCCGTTAGACAAAACAATTAATCAATCTTCCCATCTTTGATGTTCACACAACGTTTCGGCCCATTTATTTACGTCCTCCTTCAGGTGTAATATGTAAACTCTCTTTCCTGAAGAAGGCTGTAGAATGAATCGGTTGAAACGTGTCAACATCGAGGAGATTAGATTGTCAGAACAAAAGTTGGTATATAAAGGAAGCTCCTCCTCGTCCCCCAATCTAAAACAATTGAAAATAAATATTAAATATGTACAATGGATTCTGCTAAAGTGGAACACATTGTGACCTCTAAGCAGTCATCCATTTAAAAGGAATGACTGCTTAAAGGTCACAATGTGTTCCAATGTGCTGATAAGAACAGATACAGCACTTTGATCTTAGCCGAGAAGCTGCGGTCTACTAGGAACACTGATAGGGCTTGGTAGACCGCACACTATAGTAGCTCTGAAATATATTTCATTTCGGCTTTGCACTTTGTAACTTTTACCTGATTCCTAAGATTTGTAAATGTCACTCGGCTTTACACAACATTCTTTTACACACATCTTTTACACACATCTTTTACACACATCTTTTACACACAACATCTTTATCTGCTGATAATCTGACAAATATGTAAATGTAAACAAAATCCTCCTAATACAATAGTTTTGACAGAAAAAGATGTTAATTTGATGGTATATAAGACCCTCCCCTCTTATTTCAGCAGGGATATTAAAACACAAAGGATTTCCCTGAATTCCACTCATTTTTCACCCAGTTTTTAAAAAAAAAAACTCTTCCTCAAGTCTAGGCCGAGGTGGGGCTGGGCAACAAAGGTTACATTTACCTTTTAAAGGCATTTAAACAAAAGGGGGGGGGGTCTTACATGCCACCAAATACATTAACTCTTTCTTCCCTGATAACGCCTCTAGGCTTGATAATAAATTTCACTCATGCCCTGATCACACGTAGAAGCGTGATCTTGTATTTGCATTATTTCCCAGGCAACAAAAAAAAGAAATTAATAAAAAAAACACATTTAAATTTAAATCATGCCAATCAATCAATAATACCTTTTTAAATCAACTTTTTGCTGGTTTTATTTCACTGGACTTGGAAGTGATACATTGGGAATAATCACTGAAAATTTAGTAAGCATACATTTAATATTAAAAAAGATATAGCAATTTATCTACTGCTCTTTGTATTTGTTCAGCCACAGGCTGTTAAATTGGTTTAAGGGCACACAGGCACATTGTTAGAGCAGGCAGTCAGGGTGGAAAGAGTTAATCTTGAGAAAAAAAAATGGAAAGATGACTTCTAACATATGTGTGTGAGCTCGTTTCTTTATTCACATCTACGATTTAGGCCGGTCGTTTAGCAGTCGCTCACACCAGCGCCGAGCAAATAGGTTCTCAACTAATAAATGTCTTATATTCTGTCGGATATACAATTGTCCATTTGATTTCATGCTGTCGACATAGAGAGCCACGTTATATTCGTGCCTAAAATACGGACGTGAGAATGGAGAAGCCAGCAAAGTGTAGGATTAAAAGACTGCCTACCATGAGAGTTTCTTTAGCTCAATCGGTAGAGCAGCACCATACGTGTGTGTGTGTGTATTGTAGCCAGGGCAGCCTCTATATTTTATGTTTATTTTCCATTCTCTTCATTGATGTAGTGATCAGCCCTTGGAGTTGCTCATATATTTGTAAATATCCTCTTCCCCTGCTGTCACTGCTCCCCTCGCCCCAAGGCTTCAACCCCCCCTTTCTTGTGGGTGGCCCCGATCAGGGTTGCCATTTGGTATTTTTCAAGACCAAAATTGTGCAAATTTGGTACTGAAGTAAAATTTTACAAAAAATAACAATCCCTTACAAACAAATATGTTACAACATAAATATATTCAAATGGTTCTTCGGACGATTGAACTCCTTGTTGTTTGTGTTGTAAACACGACGTTTCGGCCGGTCCATACTTCGGCCTTCTAAAGGTGTAAAATCCGAGTGAGATGTTTGTTTAAAGGGGATAACCTTTATAGCACATGGCCCGGTTGTTTCTGTGTCTGTGTCTTTGTCTTGTCGGGTTTGGGTTTGTTGAAGTGGAAGTCCAGATTATTGACAGAGAACGATGTTGGAAGCAGAGAAAAATCAAAGAGGCAGCTCACATCAAAATGTCGACTAAATGCATTAGCCAGACAAGTGCGGATTTCAACTCGATGTGGCTTCCACTTCTCAACAGACCTAAACCCGACAAGACAAAGACACAGAAACACCCGGGCCATGTGCTATAAGGGTTATCCCCTTTTAAACATAACCTGTTTAACCCATCACACTCGGATTTTACACCTTAAGAAGGCCGAAGAATGGATCAGCCGAAACGTCGTGTTTACAACACAAACAAGTTCAATCGTCCGAAGAACCATTTGAATATTAATGACCCTTCTCAAAATTATAGAAAACATAAATATACATGAACAATAGATAAAAAAAATGTATTTTAATCCATTTTTCCTGCAAGTTTAGTTTGATTATAGATTTAAACTTATTTGATTATTTTGGTCTGGAAGCTACTCAATTTGCTGCCAAGACCATACGAATTTGGTCTTGTGTGGGAAAAGACATCTGGCAACCCTGGGACAGATGCAAAGGCTGAAGGGGAGTCATGGCATCAGGGACAGACTGGATAGGGCAGAGCTAGTTTTTGAGGTGCCACACCCTTCAAGGCACCGTTCTGGTATTATATATACATTTCTAGGATTGTGAACAGAGTGTACTATTTATTTTCCATTCTGTTTGTAAATATTTTGAACAGATATATTGTAAAAACAAAAAAAAAAACAACCAAAAAAACAAATGTACATAGGTATACATAGGAATTAAAAGAAAATTTTAAGAAAATAAAAAATATCTACATATATATCAACGTATTTGTTGTTGTTTTTCACCCCATCTTGTGTTTGTTTTCTATATTTTCAACTGATTAATGTCAAAATTAATTAAGATAAAAGTGTTGCTTTTTCTCAAACTTCAAAGTTCTAATAAGATCAGAAATCGTTTCTGCATATCGAGTGGATGGTTCATGCAGAATTTCACGGCTCTGGGCCAAATAGATTGTGAATTAGAGCTGTCGGAAATCCAGAAAAATGGTGTTTCAATTAGAGCTTTAACAAGAAGAAAAGAGTCCAAAAGTAACTTAAAATGTCTTTTAAAAATTATCACAGATCTTTTCTACGTGTCCAGTAGAATATTTATTTTAAATTTCCAGGGTCTAGGCTTGATTGTTTGTGAATTACAGTACAGGGGTCCCAAGATTTGGAGTTGACTTTATCTCCCACCCCCGCTCGTACCTAGAACTTGAGCAGCCTTAATAAGCTTACCATGGGGCAATGACACGAACCGTGGTTTTATTTCCGCACATTCTCGACAAGATAAGCACACTTCCTCTACCTCGTCTGTAGAAAAGTGTAGTATAACGTCGGTTGTACTTCTTCACACCGTTGACGGGGGCTGAACTTTCTGTGGAGGGAAATTCATTTCGGAGAAACGGCTCCCCGACGTGGGTGGAGAGAAAAGACAAAATTCAAGGATCTTCAATTGGAAATCTGTGGTTTTATTTCCGTCGATACAGATTATTTTCTGGGCCGGTTCGCGGGTCACTTCGAGGTACGGAATTCTGTTTCATTTAGTTTTCTAATGAGTTGGTCACTTTCTGAGTTACTACTACGAAAATCAAGGGTTGTGCCTCCTCCTTCCACCCGTCCGGGTGAAAGAAGTCAACTACTTCGCCTCTGACCTGCCGCTGCTGGATTCAAATCTAAAACTGCCCTAATGCTTTTAACCGGCTCTCTCCCCCCTCAGCCCTGACGGGCAGGGCTGCCTCTTTGTGCGACCTGTTGCTAACCGCTTCAGATCTCAACTCCTTCCTATTTTCAAATCTAGGCCGCTTTTAACGGCTACCGGTAATACGATCTGTCCAGTTTGTAATACGATCTATCCAGTTTGTCACGTACGCAGTTTAACACAGCTCCCTCCTATTTTCAAATCTGGCCTCTTTTAACGGCTACCGGTAATACGATCTGGGTGCATTTCGTTATAATAACACCGCTTTTCGGACCCACCTACCTTTGCGAATCACTGTTTTCGACTATGAAAAACGTTATGGGAAGAGCTAATGTAGATGAAATTAAAACTCTCTTCTGGGCCAGTTCACGGATTACTTCGAAGTACGGAATTCTGTTTCATTTAGTTTTCTAAATGAGTTGGTCACTTTTTTTACTACTAAGAAAATCAAGGGTTGTTCCTCCTTCTTCCACCCATCCGGGTGAAAGAGCCAACTACTTCGCCCCTGACCTGCCGCATTCAAATCGAAAACTCTAACTGCTTCTAACCGGCTCTCTCCTCCCTCACCCCTCACTGGCAGGGGGACCTCTTTGTGCGACCTGTCACTAACTGCTTCAGATCTCAACTCCCTCCTATTTTCAAATCTGGGACCCTTTTAACGACTACCGGTAATACGATCTGTCCAGTTTGTCACGTACGCAGTTTAACACAAATTCCTAGCCACGGTAATAAGATATGGGCTTTTTTTGTCACGTACACACGAACACAGAGTGCATTCCGTTACAAAAGGGCATGTTTTTAGCTCTCACTTGTGCAAGAGTCATCATGACAGTTTTTTTTTATTGAGAGATGACAAAAAGCTAGCATTAGAATCAGCAACAACATTGTAGCATCCAGGCCGATAACGAATATGATAACATAAATTAACCAACTCCAACTGCCAACCCTGGATTTTATCGTTTTTAATTTTGGGCCTTTTTGCGATAATCCAAAGCTACGGATCTTTGATCTGTCACGATGGCGAAGTGTTGACTAGACAGAAAATGAGGGCGAGCAGGGCCTACCCGGCTAAACCCCCTCCCCCAGGATCCTATGAATAGGGTAGTAAAATGTTCCTTAGGATCTCCTCTTTCAGAAAAAAGTTGGGATGAACTACCCCATTTGCATAAAACAAAATGGCCGCCAGCACACACCAAACAAACAGAATTTCATATCTCGTCTCCAAATTGACATATCTGAGTACTTTAAAAGGCTAAATCAAGGTTTTATGAATTGAGCAATTACAAAATATGCTTTATTTTACCATAACGGTAATTATATTTATATCATTTTACAAGGAATGTAGCTAGCGCCAGTACAGAGATAAATTGAAAAAATAATTACAGCAGTCTCGGAAAAACCAACCTTCGGAGCGGTGCACGAATTTCTTCTGCTCAGAAATCACGACACCAGCCCTAAGAAAATCTACAACCGGCAAAGGGCGAAATACTTTTTCACGTTGTACAAAACGTTGTACTAAAGATTGTCTATGTATATCACGTTGTGTCAAGAATTCAGAGAATAAAGATCGTTTATGTTCACCAGTAAGACCCTTTTACTTCCCTCTTCTTCGTTGGACCAGCCGGGCTGTAGTTACACCTTATGGGATCTGTTGGGTAGGTCCTGCTTCAGCAAACAAAGTATGAACATTTCAAAATGTCCATCTATAATCAACAGGGTTTATTAGAAAATGTTACGTCTTTGTTATTTGTTAGTTGTTAGTTGATGTTCTTTGTTTTTAGCTGTGTTGGTTAAACGTGTTTTGTTCGAACCGTCTTTAGCTGTGTTTAGAAAAAGAAGAGAGACGAACAAAAGACGCGTGTCCAGACACTCCCAGCTCCCACTAGCGGGCCCTCATTTCCGGTACTGGAAACGAGGCTCCTCATGGGAGCTGTTGGGTAGATTCTGCTGTTTCGGCATGTTTTATTGATATTAAGTATACATATATACATATATACACATACATTACAAAGAAAAAGATTGTTTGTGCAAGTAGTATTGACAAAGATCTTTGAAAAAACAAAACAAACTTTATGATGACAGTATTCTTTTCTGAACTTGTTTCTGTGAATATACAAATATCATCATCAGCCTTTTAACGTCCGTCGTTGGGCATGGACCTTCCCCGAGATCCGCCAGATCTTTCGATCGTGGCCGTCGTGGCCATCTTATTTTTTGTCGGCCACGATTTCACATCTGGACCCCCAGCAGAGATCATATGGATATATTAACTTAATAATTTGTACATCATACCAACCACTGGTGCTGGTGGGCAAAGTTACAGCTATTTCAGCCACCATCCACGCTAGGTCAGATCTACACAAATGATCATTTCCAAAACTTTTCACATTGTTTTTGCGATTAAAAACAGATTTAAGCATTAACTCCTTTACGGATTATACCGATTATTTTCGCCAGAATAATCCTGTTTGTTTTTGGAGATTAAGCCGATAATTCTCATCGAAAAACTTTGTTCAAAACCTGCGACGTTGTTTATACAATTTTTGACAACATTTGTCAATATTTGTTTCTGTAATAAAACTATTTGTTTCCAATTGATTTTTCAAGTTAATCCCCGTGAAAACGTCCGTGACAAAAATAATCACAGACTGCCAAGGTTTAGAAATTCTCAGGGGGGGGGGGTTCCTTTAAAAAATGCCCCCGTGGTTAGAAGCTCTAAAACAGCTATTTCGGTATATTGAAAACCTATCTTAACATAGTTTTAAACCAAGATAATCAACAAAATGCGGGAGACTTGGTAGATCTGCAAATTGGTGGGACAACATTTTTACAGGCATATCTTTTTCAATGCGGGAGTTTCGTACAAATTCATTACATGGGGGAAACATCACTTGGCTTCAAAATGCGGCTATTACAACAACTAAGCAAAGATTAGTACCACCTAATTTGACAAAGTAAGATCAGCACCACCGAGAGAAAGAGTGGTGCTGATTAGGGTGCCAGATTTGGCCAAACGAAGAGATAATCCGAGCTTTATCTAAGACTTACCAAACACAGAAGTCTTTGAGATAAAGCTCGGATTTTCTCCTTCCGGCAACCCTGGTGCTGATCTTTACTTGACCCAAGGGATATAACAATTGAGTCGTCTACCGTAGGACGGGCGAACTAACCAAAACATGGTTTTAAGAAAGTGGACTCCAAAGTTTGGCGACTTTAAAAACCACATACCTACCACATTTCTGGATTGATTTTCATAAAGATGTGTACGATACCTCAGTATATTGTGTAGAATTGACACAATTTTGACTTTGAATTGACTATAATATTGTATGTACATGATATTACGGAAATATTATCAAAAACCACGCATTAGCAACCAGCAATTAGTATTAGCAATTAGAGCTTTGTAAATAAGAGTATTAGAGGCGAACTGGAAACTTGCTGATTATTCCACCAGTAGGGATGGCTGAATACTTTACCATAGAAAATGCATTTTCGGAACAGGGACGAGTTCGCCCCTTCTACAGTAGACGCCTCAATTGATGAAAGCCTTATGCTCCATAAAGGAAGGCTCGATAGATTCCTTTGAAGCGCTCACGATTCGGAATAAAATATTTTATCCTTTGCTAACCATCTGTAGAATAATGCATTTTCTTTGTTCTAAATTGGTCGGCCGTTTGACCTATGTTCTAGCCCCGGGAACATACCAATCTATCTCCTCAAAACGTACGAACACACACAACCAGAGTGTATTTCATTACACATCTCTTTATGCCAGGCGCCCTGAACTGGCGCATTTATGCAAGGTCTAAGTCAGGCATACCAGCATAACATTTAAAATCTCAGATACCTCCAAATATTGAAAACCTTGTAAAAAGAATGTCCAACACCAACTAAATACGATGTTTGTTAAATCTTTCTGTTTGTGGTGTGTCTCGATTTATGAAGAGCAACAACTTGTGAGGCTCGCCGCTCGAAAAAGATTGCCCATGCTTGGTCTAAGTTCCCGCTCATTGGCTAGACCTCGAACCAACTATGTTTAGAGCAAAAGGGATTTATCAGGGTCTCCAAGAGGATTCTCACAATATATACCTGAATATACTTGAAATAGGCTTTTTTGACAGCAGTTAATTGCGTCATTAAGCCAGCTTCAGTGTATTTGGGCTTGGTTTAAACTAATAAGAAAAATGGTAGTTAAATTTGGTATGTCCGATATGAGAACAAAGATTATTAAAAAGAATATTGATATTCTCGGATGTGACTGTCTTTTCACTTAGGCTGTTCAATGCGTTTTACTGCAGATAGATGAAGTCAGCATTTTCTTATCAGGGCATTTTGAGCAATGAACGTCAGTATCCACTCTATATATGTTGTTACGGATTCTATAGACCTCTAGTAGATCAGCACGTTTTCTTCTGTATTCAAGGGTTTCTAGATTAAGTTGTTTTAATCTTTCAGTGTAGGATATATTTCCCAATCTCGGAATGATCTTGGTGGCTCTCCTCTGAACTCGTTCTATGGCATCTGAGTTGTATTTCAGGTTCAGGCGGTTCAAAGGCACACACGGCACAAACACCCTCGTCTTTTAGCCATCCTGTTTTCATCTGCTATAACCCTTTTAGCACGCCATACTACATTCGCCCCCCAGTAAACGAAAGAGTCAACTTATTTTATTAATGAACATATCGTATGGATATAAGTTTCGATACACAGCTCTACTCAAGAAACATTCGGGGACACCCCCTTGGGCCTCGGGGCGATGCACTGGCTGCAGCCCCCGGGCTTGATAAATCAGTAACTGTTTTACCTGTTTAACCTAGATTCGCCGATCGTTACGGAATTGCACGGGTGTGTGTATAGGTGTGTTCACTTCATATCAGCAGGTAGCAAGAAGAATATGGAACACTTAAAAATAAAAGAGAAGAAACGCTGAGGTAATTTTAGATGATGCTCGCTTCTTCTCTTGGGGGAAATTACGCTGTTTTGAGCAACCAACATTATTTTCAGACAGAAGGACAAAGTGGTTCTCTCTCTCTCTCTCTCTCT
>VCCN01004649.1:769356-779765 GCA_006491835.1 Architeuthis dux
AAAAAAAAACCACCGTCTGGTTAGTTGCTCAATACAAATGGTCATGTGATAAACATCTTTTGCAAGCATTCTGTGTTGGGGGTGATCAATTAAAAAATTGGAAAAAAAGTGATGATCAATGAATAAGTTACTTCTCTCGCTCTTTGTTGGGTGGCGATCACTAAAGTCTTAATTTTTAAAATACAAGTATGAATTCTGCCTGGCACAAACTAAGGGATCAATTTAGCATAGACTTACATTGTAAACTGCCCCATCACTAAAAACTTATTGGTGGGGGGAGAATTTTCAAAACACTTTTTGCTAGATGTTGTTCCGGATTCTATAGACCTCTAGTAGGTCAGCACGTTTTCTTCTGTATTCAAGGATTTCTAGATCAAGTTGCTTTAATCTTTCAGTGTAGAATATATTTCAGTATATATGTACTGAAAATAAAAACGTGTGCTAATTCTCATGTGAAACACCACCCTAGATGAACCTACAAAAGAATTTGGACAAATGTTTATTAACACTGGTGGAGGTCTGAATTTGTAGTTTATGGTTGTGTCCTGGTTTTACTGCAGATATATGAAGTCAGCATTTTCTTATGGCATTTTGAGCAATGAATGTCAGTATCCACTATGTATGTTGTTCCAGATTCTCTAGTTTTATAGAGATTTTGTGGTGGTTAATTAAATGACTTAGGGGGGGTAGGGTTACCGTTATTCATCGCTTTAGTGCAATTTTTACTGGAAATTGCCACTTTAGCTTCACTTCTCAAACTTTCTAACCCTAACTCGGCCCTTTGCTGTGGGGGTGAGGGTAGTGGTTAATAATCTAGCCTAATGGACCACTACTACTGTAGTAAGTTCAATCCTTACTGAGTGCTCTGTACTTTTAGCCTTGTGCCAAACTAAGCCCAGTTGAATAAATACCAATTAATAATATAACAGCACACAATTTGGCAGATTTCACTCTTTTCATGGACAAAGATAAAAAATGACGAATTAGAATTCTACGTGTCTGCTGGCTTAGTAATACAGAGGAAGACCTTATTATAATCACAGATAAGGTTATCAAATGGTTATTGTTATCAAAAGCAGTCAATCCCAAATATTTTATTTAAAATGAATTAATAATTATCTTATTAACCCTAAACCTTTGTCACATTTTTTTTGTTTGCTTTAGCATGACAGAAACCAACAGATATATAAAATAAACAAGACCTGGCCTTGATTCAAACATTCACCTGGGGGTCGGCAGGCAAGTATCAGTAAGGCTAACCTCACGCTGCTTGAATATGGAGTGAAGTTAAGTTACAAGTTAGCAAGCGGCTGGTGCAAATGGAATGGCTGCTGCTGATTTACAGCATTTGACTGCCTTTGCTTTTGTTTACATCTAATACATAGTACTGGACAAAGCCAAATGGAAGGAAATTGAGATCAGAAGAGTATGTTGCACCATAATTTATCCAAATATTAAATTAATCATTAATTTTTCATAATGTAAAATTGGGTAATAGGTTCATTAAAACGTTTTTGCTATATTATGCAAGGAAGGTAACTGAGATATACACTATACTCGATTTGCTGCTGTTGAAATTTAAAAAAAAATTTTTTTTAATATCATGCATAGTGTGTCTTGGTTACCTCCCTTGCATATAGCAAAAACATTTTAATGCATCTATTCCAAATCATTACTTATAGTTATTTTCTATAGTTTTGAGAAGGGTCATTAATATTCAAATGGTTGTTTTCTTCATTTTTTAATGAAGGTCATTCAAAATTAACTTTGATTACGATTGATGTCTGCCAATAGAAAAATATTAAACTAATTAAAACAACTAAATATATAAGCTTTTTAGACAATTCTTGGGATTCTTCAATTTCATATTAAGAATATCTTTCAAGATTAAGTTATTAAGGTGTAGAGGAGAGCCACCAAGGTCATCCCGAGATTGGGAAATATATCCTAAATTGAAAGATTAAAACAACTTAATCCAGAAACCCTTGAAAACAGAAGAAAATGTGCTGACCTACTAGAAGTCTATAATCCGGAACATACATAGAGTGGATACTGTCGTTCATTGCCCAAAATGATGTGTTAAGAAAATGCTGACTTCATCTATGTGCAGTAAAACCAGAGGACACAGCCATAAACTATAAATTCAGACCTCCACTGGTGTTAGAAAAAGATTTCCTCTCGGAAAGAGTAGAAAAGGCATGGAACAGCCTAAGTGAAGAGACGGTCACATCCGAGAATATCAATATTTTAAAAAATAATCTTTATTCTGATATCGGACATACCAAATTTAACTACCGTTTTTCTTATTAGTTTAAAACCAGCCCAACTACACTGAAGCTGGCTTAATGACGCAATTAACTGCTGTAAATAAAAAAAAAAAAAAATAAAACAATTTAAAAAAAAATATATATTCAATGCCCAAGTCTTTAAAAACGCTGTCCCAGATGGTGAAATGAAACAAAATTAAAACCTCCACTGGTGTTAGAAAGATTTGTCCAAATTCTTTTGTCAGTTCATGTATATTTGTACCAGGCTTAAAACTCAAAATAATTGTACAAAGTTATGTTACCTTTAATACGAGGTTGTGATTCTTGAATTTAATCCGGAAAACCAGTGAACAGGTACCAGCGCCCTGTTCATCAATCCTGCGATTCCATGGAAAATTGTCCCTGAGTTCATAGTTCTGTCCGGGTGTCCATTCGTCTTGGTCATTTTGATCAAGTTTCACGTCGTGCTCAGAAACTCGCAACCACACATCGGACACTTTCTTTGTGATCAAATCAAAGTCTAACAGTTTCCAGTCTGGAACTTGCTGATAAAGTTCCAACACAGACTTATGTGAAAAGTTGTGAAGATCCGAAACAGTTCGGCTCGTGTGTACAGAGTTATTGTTCAGGGAGCTGTTGCCCGACTGCGATGTAGACGGATATTTCGGGTAGGGAAAAGTACAATTTGGGGAAAGGGGACTGGCTGAGAGGTCAGAAAGGGAGGAGAGGTCGCTCACAGAGTTCGAATCATCACTTATGGACATTAACAAGCTAGGTTTTGGTTTTAACCTGGCTATCTGTAGAGCAATCTTTTGACAGTTAGAATCGGCACGAATCCGTTCCACCTCACACCGACCTGCCGTTTCTTTTAGTTTTTCGTTATCCTCTTTAAGCTTTTCAATTACACTTTTTTGTTCCCTTATAGACCTCTGCATTCGCTGCATCTCCAACCGAAAATATTTTGCATTTGTCTGTCGTTGTTCCGGTCGCCTACAGTCAACACTTTCCGTTATCCAAGATAAGTTGTTTGGCGAGAACACATCCTCAGTCCTACTTAATGATGTGGAGTTCTGGCCCAACATGTTGCACATATCTTCAGTATCACTATCAAAGTTCAAGTTATTCACATTGGCACTAAGAGAGTCCGTTTCACTGAGAGAACTCACATCTTCATTCTCTTGCGGTTCATTGCTTCGAGAAAAGCTAATTGTCCTCACGTTGCTGCCCGGGAATGTGGAGCTGTTGAAAGTCCTCATGTTACTGCCCGGGAATGTATAGCTGTTGAAAGACCTCACGTTGCTGCTTGAGTATGTGGAGCTATTGATAGAATTCTGAAACTCTGTGGAGTAGTGAATACTTGCTAAAGGTGGAACCTGTTGGGTTATTCTGTCGTCCTTTTGTTTCAGAAGATCCACTGCAAAAGAAATCAATTATTAAGTTTATTTAACACACATACATAAGTGGCTGCACATAAGTGCCCAACGAACTATTTTTAAAAAGGTGATATTTGTTATTTTTAGAGCTACAATGCTCAGTTATTTTGAAGCTTCAACACTGCATTATGATGTATAGTGTTAAAGCTTCAGCAAAAAAAAAAAAAAAAAAAAAATTAAAAAAAATAAAAAAATAAAATGAGCATTGTAGCTCTAAAAATAAAGATATCAACTTTAAAAAAATGGTTCATTGGGCACTTATGCACGACTACTCTTATAGAATCAAGGTAATCTATACATAATAGGCTACTCATTCTATACTTAAACTATTCTTTAATTGTCAGAGCCTATATCAACTAGTCAATCCATGTACTTTAATGTTCATTTTATTATTGGATAGAGTAAAATAGGTCAGTTTAAAGCACATATGGGCAATCATAAGCCCACAGCAACACTTTTGATAGATTCCTAGATTGGCAACCGGCTATTTAAAATCTTATGTAATTTTTCTCAGAAAGTCAATTATATAATTTATATTGTAAAATTACTGTTTTTGCTTCACAAGTCAATAATATAAGAATTGTAATTCATATGTTTGTCTAAAATAGAAATTAAGTATGCTTTCTGTAATACGATCTACATTTTTTAAGTGAATGTGTGGCCCAAATGAACATGAAAAATGTCTTTTGTGGCCCAAATGAAGATGGGAAATGTCTTTTGTGGTCCAAATGAAGATGGGAAATGTCTTTTGTGGCCCAAATGAAGATGGGAAATGTCTTTTGTGGCCCAAATGAAGATGGGAAATGTCTTTTGTGGCCCAAATGAAGATGGGAAATGTCTTTTGTGGCCCAAATGAAGATGGGAAATGTCTTTTGTGGCCCACTACATCTAAAAGGTTTCCCATGCCTGGTTTAAAGAATATCCATTTCATTTATAGAAAGAAAATAAAAAAAAATAAAAAAAAAAAATATATAAAAATCTGTATTTGACAGCACAAGAGAAAAAAAGATGCTGATGAAATTCTATCTAACGATATCTATATACCTCTATCAAGAATTAATTCCACAATCCAGAGACTTTGGACTGTACTTGAAATTTCCTTGAAAAATTCTACATACCTAGCTTCACGTTTTTGGCTGTAACCTGTCATGCCCAACAGATACACGTTAAAAAAGCTGACAAAATTCTTTCTAATGAAATATATATTTGTATATATCTCCAAGAATTAAATCCACAGAATGTGGACTATGAAGTTAAAATTTCTCTTTAAAAATGCTAAATACCTAGCTTCATGTTTTTAGTTGTAACATTTCATGATCAACAGATACAAATTAACTGTTGGAAAACTGATCAATGAATGCTTTATTTATCGATCTATATCCATCATGAATTAAAGTACTCAGATATGTCAATTGAGAGATGAGATATGAAATCCTGGATTTATTTGGTGTATGCTGGCGGCCATTTTGTTTTATGCAAATGAGGTTCTTCACGACTTTTTTCTGAAAGGAGACATCCTAAGGAACATTTTGGTACCCTACTCATAGGGTCAGGGTAGGCCCTGCTGCCCCCGGACTATAAACTACTTAGTATTTAATAAGTAAAAGTCCAGAAGTTTCAAGTGAAATGATTTGTCTCCCTTTGACTGCAGTTTAAATTTTTGACGCGATCACAGGGACCGATTTTCTGGTGATATTGGACAAGTTCAACTTTTGCACAAAGCCTCAGTGAATATTAAACTCACTCCCAATCGCTTGCAACAGCAGCCTGCTAACACCTCCGAAACCATTTTTATATTACATTGCAACTTTAAGGACTGGTTTTCTTAAACTTTTCAGTACGGACCGTCCAAACACTTGCTTTTGTTTACAACTCAATCTAATAATAGCAATTGGTCATTGAGAAAATAATTTAGCATTGTAGCTCTAAAAATAACTTTTAAAAAATAGTTTGTTGGGCACTTATGCAGAGCCACTCATATGGTATAGTTATAAATAGTTCACAAATTGAATTTAGATTTGAGTTATTTTAAAATTTAAAATTTACAAATAAATTCAGCCTGGAACAGGTTATAGTTTAAAAGAAAAGAGTTTTGTCTCCAGGTTTTCATTTTCAAGTCCTACAGGTTTGCTGGTGAATGATCTTTGCACCGATTTGACTAATGTTTTTTTTGTATGGACCCCAGATGATGGATCTATACTCAAGGATTGGAATCACTAATGATTTAAAGTAACACCATCATGGGTGCTCGGTCTCTTGTGTTGAATGTCTGAAGGATTAAAACTGCTATTGCTTTGACATTGTATTTATGTGAAGTCACCAGCCTATATAATATTGTAATCTCAAGTTCAATACATTAGGCCAAAGAGGGTCAAGAAAAAACGATGCACAGATTTCTTTTGCTTAGCCTTGTTCTTTTTAGAATCTGTCAACCAAAATCAAAGTTTTTCTTCAAGTGTGTGTAGAGACCTACACAGGCAGATCTTTGGATATATGGATCCATCCATCTATGGATCTAGCTATCACACACACTTCTTGAAATAAATATAAAGTATGAATACAAATAATATAAATGAATTAAATAAATCCAACAAATATATACATGTGTGTGTGTGTGGGGGGGGTACATCAATGTCCACAACCCAATTAAGAAAAAAAGCATTTATCTTAAATTTATTTTCCAACATAATTTCCTTCCATGTTAAGCTATTATTCACCTAGATTGAACATTATGCAGAGAGAATTTCAGATCAAAATTCAGCTAATAACAGTGTCAAGCAACAGAATTGATTTACCCTCATAGACATATCCAGTCATTTTTCAACTATTTATTTTTTACTAGCTCTCCAACAATGATGTGCACATAGTGAATACATTTTCTTACATGTAGGCTTGTGCAAATCTTGTTATAAGCTCAAGCCAGATGGGAGATGTAAGCTCCATTGCAAACTGTTCACCAAGCTTTTCATATATCCCACTCCATATTTCTTTTAATGTTTTAGGGCACACCTTAATTTATACAATAAATGAGGAATATTCAATATATACAGGACTATAAGTATGTATCGCATGGACAGACACCAATGGAGCTAGAGGGCTGAAAATTTAAGCATTAACTTATGTCTAGACAAAACATTTGTCTTTTTGAAAATTCCCAAAATAGGTTTTTATGAGGGTTCAATTTACAATCAAAGTTCATGCTTGTTTAACATTTTAGTGATCACCATCCAACAAAAGGCAAGAGAAGTAATTTATTCATTGATCACCCAACAACAGTTTCTATTAAGTGCTTAACTGTGTTTTTGTTTTTCTAATTGGAAAAGATTCTTACTTTGAGGCTCCAGGATCCTGAGAACGGCTATGTGCTTCTGACTGTCTGCTTCAATGTATGGCGTCTTTCCCTGAAGATTTTTCAAAGTAATATCAGCACCAGAGTTTAGAAGGAGGCTTACAATATCTGTGTAACCACGGTAACAGGCCAGATGCAAAGGAGTGTCCCCTCGATTATTCTGGGCATTTATATCAGCTTCGCTAAGAAAGAAAAAAAAAAAAAAAAGACATGAAAAAAAAAGCTAGAGTATGTTAATTTGAATGGCATGAAGTGTATGTATATATTTCCCCATATATAAAGTGTCACACACATGTGTTATGCCAAAATTGCCTAATTAGAGAATAAAACTACATATTTAAAAAAAAAAAAAAAAAGATTTTTTGAACAAAATAAATATTGAGTTTTAATTTGATCAAATCTTTATTTAATCAAATGTTTTTTTTAAAAGTAAAAAAAAAAAAAAAAAAAAAAAAAAAAAAAAAAAAATTAAAACTACATTAAAAATTTTTTTTTAAAAACAATCAAAAGTTTATGCAATTAAAGAGAAATTTTTTTTTTACAAAAAGTAAATACATAATTTTTTTTTTATTCGCTAATTAGGCAGTTTTGGTGTAATATTTGTGTAACACCATAATCCAATTTTTGGGGAGGGGGCATTTTTATCTGAGAAACTGACATGTTTATACATTGTGTCTACGTACACTTTCCAATATTTTTTTTTTTATACACAGTTGCTTTGTAACAGACAAAAGCAAGTCACATCTAAGAGTGTAGACCAGATACACATTACATTTTCCATACATATCCCTAAATGGTATAATTTGTATGTTGTAAGTAGGTACCAAAAACATTTCAGACTGTAGCAATGATCACTGACATTTATAAAAGTTTTAGTATTCGCAATAAGTTTTAATTTTGGTTCTAGCTTCAACAAAATAGCAGATAGTTAAAAAACAAAAAACAATTTCCACACACAATTTTATGTGTTACGCAAAAATTGCCTAATTAGCAAATAAAACCACGTATTTACATTTAAAAAAAATTTTTTTTTTTTTTTTTAAACAAACCAGGGAAAAACTACATATTTACTATAAGTTTATCAAAGTTAAATTGTTTACAAATAGTAAATACATAGTTTTATTCACTAAATTAAAGGTTACTTATGCTTACATAAAGCAGGTTTTAGATGGGTTTTAATGTCAATTTTTTTTGTCATTCAAAATTAACTTTGATTACGATTGATGTCTGCCAATAGAAAAATATTAAACTAATTAAAACAACTAAATATATAAGCTTTTTAAACAATTCTTGGGATTCTTCAAATTTCATATTAAGAATATCTTTCAAGATTAAGTTATTAAGGTGTAGAGGAGAGCCAGCAAGGTCATACCGAGATTGGGAAATATATCCTACATTGAAAGATTAAAACAACTTAATCTAGAAACCCTTGAAAACAGAAGAAAGTGTGCTGACCTACTAGGATATAATGTGTATCCAGGACACTGTACATAGAGTGGATACTGTTGTTCATTGCTCAAAATGCCCGATAAGAAAATGCTCTTGCCGAGAGGAAATGTTTTTTTTCTAACACCAGTGGAGTTCTAAATTTGTAGTTTATGGCTGTGTCTTCTGGTTTTACCATGAACTATGTGCAGTAAAACCAGGAGACAGCCATAAACTACAAGTTTAGAACTGTTTAAACGCATGGAACTGCCTAAGTGAAAAGACAGTCGCATCCGAGAATATCAACATTAAAAAAACAAAAAAAAAAAACAATCTTTATTCTGATATCGGATATACCAAATTTAACTACCATTTTTCTTATTAGTTTAAACCCAGCCCAAATACACTGAAGCTGGCTTATCGACACAATTAACTGCTGTAAAAAAAGAAAAGAAAAAAGAAAAAAGGCTATTTCAAGTATATTCAATGCCCAAGTCTTTAAAAAAGCTGTCACAGACAGTGAAATGAAACAAAAAGTTGTTTTTCATTATACACGTGAAACATAATTATACACATGAAACATAAACAATCTTAAATCTATAACAGAGAAAATTAGTGAGAATTCACTTATCCTTAAGATAGAAAGGGCAGAATTATTGAGATCACCTCACCTACACGTCTTTCTTGTTCAGTCATGTATTGCGAAATAATTTCTGCATGGGTTTCAAACTATGATGGCGTCATTGTCTGCGGTTGTAAAAGCCAGGAAAATCTCATTTGCTTTATTTTTAATGAATTATGTCCCAGTAGAAACTTTTGGAATTACAATGTGGTTACAAAGTCTCATCCCAGGTAAGAATGAACTCACTAACAGTTTGTGAGATGTGCATGCTAGTCACAGCTTTCATATGTAGGGAGGCACTACTACACGTTAGTGATTAAACCTAGGTTAATAAAATAATTTCTACAAAATGGTTGATATTTGAGGAAGTTTATTTCAACGAATCTCATTGGCTGTGAATATGGAGCAAATGTGTAGGATGGTTACGGGGAAAACCCATTATATCATCAAGTCACGAAAAACTTAAATCAGTGACACAGAAAATTCTGTATGCGTGTTGGGGAGGGGCAGAAAAGAGACCTGTCCGGAAAGTATCCAGCCATTTGATAAAAAAAAAAAATAAATAAAAACTACCTATATATCTAAGTTAAATAGTTTCTTTTCTATAGCTCTGAGAAGGGTCATTAATATTCAAATGGTTCTTGGGGGGGGAAAAAATGTTGACTAAATGCATTAACCATACAAGTGCAGATTTCAACCTGATGTGGCTTCCACAAACCTAAACCCGCCAAGACAAAGACACAGAAACACCCGGGCTATGTGCTATAAGGGTTATTCCCTTGAAACATAACTTCTGTTTAACACATCACACTAGGATTTTACACCTGAAGAAGGCCGAAACAGTGTTTACAACAAGGAGTTCTGTCCGGAAAGTACTCAGCCATTTGATGGTCAAAAAAAATAGTCTACCTATATATCTGAAAGTTAAATAGTTTATTTTCTATAGTTTTGACAAGGGTCATTAATATTCAAATGCTTCTTCAGATGATGGAACTCCTTGTTTGTGTTATTAACACAATGTTTCGGCCGATCCATTCTTGCAGCAAGTAAATATCGATCGGAAAATAAAGGATAAGCTTTAGGTGAGCTTTGAACCCACATCCCAGAGGAGAAGCACCGTTTAGCCCAGCCTGCTTTACCACATAAGCTACCAAGACTCAACTGGGAACATAAGTCCAAATAACACCCTTATCCCTATCATTCATTCCAATCGTCAGTCATGTTTGTTTACATTCTGATAGTAAACATCAGAACGTAAACAAACATTACCAAAATGTCATCTTAATGTGAACCCCCACCTATACACCCGTGTT
>VCCN01004649.1:843659-855075 GCA_006491835.1 Architeuthis dux
ATACGGTGACTTCACCGTATCTTCCCCTGTTTTCATTCGTCCAGTCTTTCCATTCTTTCACACAGCTATATAGATAAAGAATGTGACAAACAGATGGACTGACAGATATATAGATAAATAACGTGACAAACCGATGGACAGACAGACAGATATATAGATAAAGAATGTGACAAACAGATGGAATGACAGATATATAGATAAATAACGTGACAAACCGATGGACAGACAGACAGACAGATATATAGATAAAGAATGTGACAAATAGATGGAATGACAGATATATAGATAAATAACGTGACAAACCGATGGACAGAGAGACAGACAGACAGATATATAGATAAAAAATGTGGCAAACAGATGGAATGACAGATATATAGATAGATAACGTGACAAACCGATGGACAGACAGACAGACAGATATATAGATAAAGAATGTGTCAAACAGATGGAATGACAGATATATAGATAAATAACGTGACAAACCGATGGACAGACAGACATATAGATGAAGAATATGACAAACCGATGGACAGAGAGACAGACAGACAGATATATAGATAAAGAATGTGACAAACAGATGGACATACAGAGAGAGAGAGAGAGAGAGAGAGAGAGAGAGAGAGAGAGAGAGAGAGAGAGAGAGAGAGAGAGAGCAAGACACTATTTGTGGGATTTTAAACTGATTTCGGCATTAAATGCCCCATCAAGTGTTGATGTGCCGCTAAACAAATCCAATCAATCAATCAATTAATAAAAGAGGAATAGCGGAAATTAGAAGGCATAAACATTATTTCTGTTTCGACCTATTGTTGTATAATGCCTGTATCTTTGTTTCTTCTGCTGCCGATGTATTTACGGGAGGTGCGAACATTCTGTGGAGGGAAATAAACTCGGAGAAAAGGGCTCTCTCCCTCGTGGCAGCAGAGAAAGACGACAAAATGCAGTATTTTCAATTGGAAATCTGGTTTCGCTTTATTC
The DNA here is from genome assembly GCA_006491835.1 of Architeuthis dux. Taxonomy (NCBI): domain Eukaryota; kingdom Metazoa; phylum Mollusca; class Cephalopoda; order Oegopsida; family Architeuthidae; genus Architeuthis; species Architeuthis dux. Next base: position 844,638 of record VCCN01004649.1, read on the forward strand.
CCGTCGATAACTTCGACCCCGGGCCGGTTCGCGGATCACTTTGAGGCATCGAATTCGGCTTCAGTTAAAATTCTAAACGAGTGGTCACTTTGCTGAATTACTACCAGTGATGATAGTAATTAAAAAATCAAGGCTTATTCCTCCTCTTACCCCCCTCCTTCTTTCACCCGTCACGGCGAAGAGGGATGCTTCTTCGCTTGTTGATCTGTTGCTCTGTCTGTCAGATTCTAACTTATTCTAAAATTGCCAGCGATTTTAAAATCACGGCCACCCTTAAAATCACACTGATTGGTTGAACGCATTTTCTTTTGTTCCGACCTCGTTCCAGCCCCGGTAATACGATATAGGTCCCTGGTCACGTACGCCTCAAAACACACGAACACACGAACACACACAGCCAACCAGAGTGCATTTTATTACACTATTTATTTATTTATTAAATAAAACGCCTCTATGGTCATCTCCGTATACAATTTACATTAAAAATAGGTATTCAGCATTAAAATACACATTAATTCAAGTGATAAAACTCACGAAGTGTACTAAGTAACATCTCATGAACATCCTGGTGCAGTCACGTGACTGTGTGTCAATTTACCTACCCAGAATCCCACTTAATGTTCCTTCAAGTAGAAATGGGTCTGGGTTCTTATGGGTTAATACAAAATTACAAGCTTATCAGTTCAGAGAAACATTTACCAGGCACATTTTATTTATTTTACTTTTTTTCCTAAATTCTTCTATATAAATATTTCAGGACTTGATAAGGGAATTCGCCTAATTAGTAATAAAAGATGGCTGCGATATTTGAAGGTCATTTAAAGGAAGGGTGTTCGACACCAACGTTCGTTTGGTATTTTAATTTGTTTATAACTTTATGACCATGATTTATAACGATAAGTAAAATGTAGTATCAACTTTCAAAAACACTGGATCCAAAACGGAAAATAAGAGTACGTAAGTGACGCATTTTTATAAGATGGTATCTTTGCTAGGAGCCAAAAATGGAGACTAGAAATTGCTTCCGGTCTATATATTGACTGTGAGGTGCAAGTGGCGCAACAGTTGACAGCACGAAAGAATGGAATCGGGGAACCTTTTTTAGGTTCACTTCCTACGTAGGCCCTTGTGAATTTCATGAACCCACTGCTCCCCCCACCAGCTATGGGTAAATAGCAGGGCAGACTGGGTTCTCCAGCCAGGGTTGGCAACCAGTCTAGGATACAAACAACTTTGATACCAAACCAGGGAGTTGAGCCCGCGTAAGGCGGTTGGATATCAAATTTCACTTCCTTCCGGAAGCTCCTGCAACCAAGTTGATGGCAAATGTATCGCCCCATTTTCCTTTGGACATCAGCGAGGCCGAGGGTGGGTTTCTGTTGATTGGGGATCTCAAGATCTCCATACGCTTCGCACAGGCTTGCGCCCTTGAGAGGTCACTTCACAGTGTTGTTCCATTGTCCACTGAGATAGAAGGAGGCCCTTCGTTTATTGACCGCTATTCCCTACTGCGCATGCGCGTCTGGGATAATCTCTAAATGGCATCAGATAAGCCATGGAAATCACCTATGGATCGATGAAAATGCTGAAGAATGAACAGAGGTTAGCGTGCTGATCTTGCAAGCCATTAAGAGGATGCTTGTTCTAGGTCAAAGATGGCGAAACTTTTTAGCCCGGCGTGTCGAAATCTTAATTTTGTTTAACAATCCTGTTATCGGTCTATTTTTCTAACATATTTATAAAGCTAGGAGTTTAATAAAATATAGCTTGAAATTTCAAAATATACTTATAAAACTAGGAGTTTAATAAAATATAGCTTGAAATTTCAAAATATACTTATAAAACTAGGAGTTTAATAAAATGAAAATAAGATTTTTTTAAAAGTCCATAACGTCTCATCTAAATGTTGTATATTTAGGCGGCCGAGGGCGGAGGTCACATATTTGACCCTCACAGGTGGTGAATGGTAAACAGGATATCGACAGCAAGGTGTCCAGGACCGGAAACGGACACCCGGGTGTTCAGAGGTCGTAGGCAGGATATTGACCTGCCTGCAGGTGGTGGCTGGGAAACAAGCGTGGGCGTTCGAACCCCATAAAAGAAGAGAGAGACACAGGACGCCAGCAGAGACAAGCAGAGAGACAGGCAGCAGCTGGGTCTGGGAAAGCACGGGGCCAGTTCCCCTGTTGGGAACAGTCTGTCGGCTCTCATGATCTCCTCACCCACTCTTCATTCTCCGCCACGAAACAATGTATCTTACGGAATAAAAATATATTCTCATATTTTTATAAACAAGTTTTCTCAAAATTCAGGATGTTCCTCCCACGGACCAAGATGGCTATACAACATAAAAAGCTGAGGCGTTTCACTGCCGACACTCGGGTCAATGGTTGGCCATCAAATATTCGTATTAATAGCCCCATTTAGTTCTATTGGGTTGGTACACATGAAATGTCGTATTTTTATATAATAAAGAATAATGCTAAGAGTTAAATATTTGCCAGTTCATTTTTATTTTTCCCCCTAAATCCTTCTATATATTTCAGGACTTGATAAGGGAATTCGCCTAATTAGTAATAAAAGATGCCTGCGATATTTGAAGGTTATTTAGCGGAAGGGTTGTAACGGACACACATGTATTTTTGGACACACACACACACACACACACACACACAAACACACACACACACACAAACACACACACACACACACACACACAGACACACACTCCGGTCAAGTGAATCCATTTGACACACATCTTAAGAACACCCAGGTTTTTATTCCGAGAAATAAAGTTATCTTGTCCGCCAGTGCTTTTAGATAACCAACTTTTCGTAACATGGAAAAACGGTACTTGACTCGAAACATGATACCCTTTGCAGACACCAAGTCTGGCAAACCCTTGTATTCTTGTCACCTTACATTTCATCTTGGAATTTTGACGATACCCAGTTCAACGGATATTTCGACCAGCCATCATCCTTCACTCACCTCTTTCTATAAGAAGATGGACTATTCTTCATTCTTTGGTCAGTCAAGATTTGTCACTTGACAAATCCATGACGGATCCACCCTTTCCACAGCGACGCGCCTCTCACCTCTGATTATGTACGTACGCAATCATACATACACACAGACACTCTCTTCATTAACATCTTCAACAAACTAAGGACTCCTTAACACTTACTAAGAAGTATACGAACTCTTTAAATGTATTTCTTCCTTTTCCCAACAGCTGAGAACTATTTTATTGTTATGTCTTCTGTAATAAATATACGTATTATTGTTACAAATTATTTGCAGTTATTATTCGCATGCATCTTTATTTTCATTGCATCATTTCACTGTGCATCTTCTCCATGCATTGCATCACTTTTACTGCTGCAGGCACAGGCAGAGAAAAAAAGATCTTTCTTATGCGTATCGCTAACATTACTCTTTCTACCGCTCTAGTATCAACAGCACTCTAGTCTGACCCTTGAAGGCTATCACTATTACTACTACTATTACTACTACTATTATTAGCTTACCGTGCCACTACGGCCAACTAGGGATTACTACGCTTTTATCTTTGTTATTGTTTCCACCGTTAACCTTTCCACTTCACATGGAGTCAGATATATTTAATAATGATGTTAATTTCCTTAGCCTAATCTCCCTTTATGGGTGTTGTATAGCGGGGTGAATGTCCTGGACTTGGATAGAAAGGAAACTCGAAGACTTGCTTGTAAAAATATCTGGACATATTTTTATTTCATAGTATACACAGCATACACTTCGTCGGCCGGTGGATGAAGAGTGGGAGAGAGATAAAGAGAACCGCCAGTCTGTCCCCAACAGGTACAGCGGTCTCGGGCCTTGCGGCTCCGCTGATGTCTGTCTCTTCTTTGAATGCCGAGTTTTTCTGTCCGCTGTTCGGGTCTGCTTTATAGGTTTCTCGAACGCCTACGCAGGTGTCACATCCTGTTTGTTGGACACCCGCATATGCCTATTTTCGTAGGTGACCGGGGTCACTTACATTTCCGCACAGGGGTCTGACACCGGAATAACCTTTTCGTGGCAGGATATCATAACGTAGGGTGTTCGACACCAATGTTCGTCAGGTATTTTAACTTGTTTATAACTTCATAAACATGATTTATAATGATAAGCAAAGCCTAGTGTCAGCTTTCAAAAACACTGGACCCAAAAGGGGAAAAGAGGTTATGTGAGAGACGCCCATTTATAAGATGTTATCTTTGCCTGGGGCACGCGTGTCAGAGGTTCGCCATCGCTGTCCTAGTTTAACAAATATCCATATTAACAGTCCCATTTAGTTCTATTAGGTTGTTACACAAGAAATGTCGTTTCTTTTTACATCATAGAGAATAAGGCTAAAAGTGAAAGATTTACTAATGTATTAGGTTGTTACACAAGAAATGTCGTTTCTTTTTACATCATAGAGAATAATGCTAAAAGTGAAAGATTTGCTAATGTAATTGAACTTCTTCTTTTGCAGATTCAATGTAAATAGATTATTGGAGGTTTTTCAGCCATTAACAGCAAAGAAGTTGGATTCATTTTCAAGTACAATTTCAAATTAAGGCACAATGCTGCTCAAGCTGTTGATAACGTCAACAGAGCATTTGGAGTGAATACAACTACAGTGCGAACTGTTCAACGTTGGTTCAATAGGTTTAGGTCTGGAAATATGGATACCAATAATAAACCTTGTGGGAGGTCCAAACCTGTTCTTAATGATGAAGAATTATCTACAGCTGTGGCCAACGAGTCACGAACGACAGTTCCAGCACTTTCTGGAGATTTTAGGACTTCAACAGTGACCATATAAATCTCATCTCAAGGTAAAGAGAATTCTTAAACCAAAACCTCTCAGATGACTGTGTCTAAGTTTAGAGAACTGGAATATGAAATCCTGCAGCATCCTTCATATTCACCAGACATTTCTCCTGCAGATCATCATCTTTTCAAGCATTTTGAACTTCATATCCGTGATAAAAGTTTCAATAATAGAGAAGCCACAATTCGTGCTTTTACTGTATTTGTGACCACTAAACCTAAAGGTTTTCTTTTATAGAAATGGCAATTATCATTAGAGGATCATTGGGAAAAGGTTATCGATTCAAATGGGTCATATTATGATTAAATATTTACCTTTTTCTTTTGGTATATATCATCATTCAGCTTACTATTCCTAAAACGACATTTTATATGTAACAACCTAATATATTAGCTAGAACGCGAGAGACGAGGAAGTTGGAGGGATACTATCCGTCGAAACTGGAACATTATACTACTATTGAGGGCTCATGATGAGAACACAAGCACTGAGAAGAGACTTCATGACGCATTTTCCCCAGTCGTTAAAACTATCACTTTCATTTCACTGGTCTTCAATGATTATCATACATATTTCGCCTATTTTAACCGATCTTAGCCCTTTAAATGTCTCATTGTACATCGTATACGTAGTAGTGTTACATTACTAACAATGACTTGTGAGATAAACACGCTGGAAAATAGTTCTACAATAAGTGTTCTTAAGACAAATAAAAGAAGATATTACCTTAGTGTAGCGGAGTGGTAGGGTGGTTAATAGAGATAGAGCGTTTTAGGCATGGTATTATAGGAGAAAAAAAGTGTCTCAGAAAGATTTGGCTTAGAAATGTCTTCCCCGAATATAGGTCACCCGGGGTAGCAGAGCTTGGGACAACGTGTGGATTCGATGGGAGTTGATTGGCTGAGTGGGAAAAGGGAAGCTCTTGGAATCTTTGGGGGGAAGTCAGTGAGTAGAGGGTAGCCGCACAGAGTAGACGTGGAATGTCTAGGACCAGGCGGTTTGCTCCTACGATCAGCGACAGTTGACCACGGGACGATGAAGAGAGGTGGTCTGAGATAGAAGTGGGTTGCGAGAGGTAGATGTAGAAAATAGTAATTCGCTTTGTGTCTTCTCATTTTATCGGTCAGTTTCTAAAAACTGCAAATAAATCGAATTATTAAAACACCTATTTTTCGCATTGCCTCGTTATCTTTTGATATGGCTCACCTTCCCATGTTCAACTGTAACACGAAACTCTGGCGGACCCACGACTGCAGCATCGTCAGCTACCGGTGTTTCCACAACGGTATTCTGACGGTGCACCACACGGACGCATCATGGTACATTAGCTTAATCTGGTACTAAGTCACAATATGGGGGCACCCAGTGAGGGACGAACTCACGAACAATGGCCTGCGAGACTAGCACTCTAATAATCGCTCTACGGCATGTGCTCTTCGTAATCGATGTTTCTGTAAAAGACTAGATAATGTTGTGAACCGCTGGGCCACCCTTTGAGAGAAAAGTACTGCAATCTAATGAGACCAGAATAAACATCAAATCTAAAGGCCCGATTGCACCCGGATTTTTACGCATTTTCAAATACATAAATAAATAAGGGAGGCAATTAATAATTAATAGTTATCTCCCTTGTCACCCTTGAGCAATCTGTTCATTATTAATCGCCTGGATTTTTATGCATTCTTTAATTTAGCGCAGTTTAGGGGTAACTTCATCATCATCATCACCATCATCATTATCAGCCATTATGAGTCCACTGCTGGACAAAGGCCTTTCCCATACCCTTCCATGACGACCTCAATTGTGCTAACCTCTGCTATTTCTTACCGGTAAACATTTCTATCTCATCCCTCCATCTAGTGTCTGGTAGGCCACCTGCACTGCACCTCCTAGGCCAAATTTCATCATCGTCATCATCATCACCATCACCATCATCATCAGCAGCAGCCGTTATAAGTCCACTGCTGGACAAAGGCCTTTCCCATCTCCTTCCACGTCATACCGGTTTTCTATCTTGTCCATCTAGTGTCTGGTCTTTTCCTACTGAGTTTACTGTCCCATGGACACCAATCGGTTATTCATTTGCTCCATCTATTGTCACCTCTTCTCCATTTTGCTGCTTAATTATTTGTATAACATCTTTCACTTTAGTCCTTCCTCTGATCCATGTTGATCTTTTTCTATCTCTTAGAGTTATCCCCAGCATTGCTCTTTCCATGGCTCTTTGCGCGATTCTAAGTTGGTTCTCAGTTTGTGTTATTAATTTCCATGTTTCGCATCCGTATGCCATTCATTGTATACTTTACGCTTTAAGCACATTGGCAAGTTGCTCTTCAATATGTCTCTATAGCTGCAATGCTCTGTTTCAAATAACGCACAAACAGGTCACTGCAGAGAATGTGAACACTTTCAAGTCTAGCTTAGAGAGAGGATGGTCAACAAATATCGTTACACCTTCTCCTACTAAAACTATGTATCCCCCGCCCATCATAAAAATATGAGGAGTTGGTAAACAAGTGGTAGAAATCTACGTCAGTCTAATTACTGCCTGGTATCTACTGACCGATATAAGGTACATATTATTTAGACACACAAGGAAAACGTATAAGCTTTTTAAATTACAGATAAACAGAGTAAGTCTTACATCCTTTACCATCGGGTATTTATTGCCAAGGAAGGTTTATTCAAAAGATCAACTTACATTACTATAAATCTACCGTAAATCTATCGTAAATCTACCAACGAGCGTGACAAACTTATATAGATTAAATTTGCCACAGATTTATTTCTTCTGGCTTAGACAAAAATAAGATATAAGTATGTAGGTAAAACAATTCTTAGTTATTCATTATCTAAATCAGTGGCTTTCACAGTGTTGCCGATTTAGCGCGTTTCGCGCTAGATTCCAGCGCGTTTCTTGTTTTGGTAGTGCCAAAATCGCGTTTGCGCCTAAAACATTTTGGACAAACGTCCAAAATGTTTTAGGCGCAAACGCCATTTTCTGGCCATTTTTTATAATTTTTAGTATCTTTTTGGACAAATTTAAAATTTAACGCTTTTTCACGCCTTTTCTAGCGCTTTTTAGCGCTTTTTGACTGTTGAACTAGCGCAACAATATTTTTTGAGTTGGCAACACTGGGCTTTCAACCATTGACTTTGTAACTCTAACTCGCCAGGCCCTACCCCCTCCGGGTGTGAATACTGGGGGTGGATAATGCACGTATAAATAAAAAGAAACATGCCTGTCTGCTGCAGGGTCAAACCCCACTCCTACTTCTATTCCGACTGAAGATGATTACTGCAAATTCTGTATTGTATATATATATATTAAATTTAAAACATTATAAAAATATACATTTTTTGCGTATCTGTAAGATAAATGTCGTAGATATGTAAGACTCGTCTGTCAGTTCGGCTCAATCAGTAAGAGAGTCGGCTACCGATCACTTGGTCGTGATTTCATATCACGGTAGGGACATATTAATTTTATAGATGTTTATTTGTCAGAATAAAATTTGCGTATTTCTGACATAAATTTTCGTAGATATGTTTGACTTGTCAATTTGACGCAGTCGCTAAGACAGTCGGCTACCAATCAGTTGGTCTTGATTTCAAATCACGTTAGGGGAATGTTAACTTTTACTCCCCTAAATTTGTTGAGGGTTGTTGTTGTTGTTGTTGTTGTTGTTACGGTAGAAAAACAAAGTCAACTCCAGACTCGGACTGGAGATTGACAAAATTATTTAAGAATAATGTCATTTGCCACAAGGTCGGCAGGACGAATGAAAAGCCATCGGGTTCCCTTTTGAATTCTGATACAATTTGAATACAATTGTTACTCTATCGTGCAAGACGTGCAACGAATCTTTAGATGCGCTGGCATCTATAGCAGCGATTGCAGATGCTGACTGACATACCGAAACGTGAGTTACGTCCCTTGCTCAGTGTTTCCAATTTAGATGTTTTTCCATCTAAATCTATATGTTTTTGGTTGTGTCAGATGTCAGAAATTACTATATTGTTCGTGATTTCAAATGTTAATTTTGTAGATGTATTTATTTATTAGAATGAAATAAGCCCTTTCGTATTTCTAACATAAATTTTCGTAAATATGTAAGGGATGTCAATTTAGCTCAGTCGGTTAGAGTGCCGCGTACCTATCAGTTGGTCGTGATTTCAAATCATGGTAGGGTAATGTCAACTTTTACTCCCCTGAATTTGGTGAGGATTGTTCTTGTTGTGCTTGGTCTTGTTGTTCTTGTGTTTGTTGCATGGGGGTGCGGGTGCCCTAACGGTTAGCAGCACGGAAAATGGAAGCGTCGAACCGAGTTCGAAATCCGGCTGAGACAGTTTGCGTTCAGTTCGATCTAGGAGACGGACAACTCTGAATTCAAACCGGGAAAGTCCAACCCCCTCGTCCAGCGTCGTGAGAGGCAGAGTAGGGAACGTGTTCCCGAAATATACGGGTAAGGGGGCCTGGCAAGCCGGAGGTGGATTATAATATATTACTTAAGTAAAACAGAAGGCGAATCGGACGGACGAAATAACGCGACCCCCCTACCCCCACCCACGACACCGCGAGTGGAAGACCAAAAAATATGTTCGCGCTAATTTGACTGCCGAAAAGCGCTAAGTCTTTTAAAATAGCCTGAAATGACCAAAAACAACAAAAAAGACGCTAAAAATGGTCAGAAAAATGGCCAAAAAAGATGAAATGTTTTAGGCGAAAACACGCCAATTTAGCGCTTTTTGCACTGTCAAAACAAGAAACGCGCTAAATCTAGCGCGAAACGCGCTAAATTGGCAACACTGAGTACAGCCTTGGTATGTACAAATAATTTAAACCTACCTGTGCTGTTCATATACAGTGAGTGCAAAAAGTTCATTTTAACCCTTTATGGGGCAGTTGCCAACTTAAAAAAATATTTGCGTGCTAATTTGACTGCCGAAAAGCGCTAAATCTTTTTAAATAGCCAGAAATGACAAAAAAACGCTAAAAATGGCCTGAAATAGCCAGAAAATGGCCAAAAACGGCGAAGATGATATATGATCACCTGATCATATATCATCATCCGCACCAATGTGGTCTGCAAGCTTTGTAAAGTACATTTGTGCTTGAACAAAAACAGAAACTGTTTTGAGGCATACCACACACCCCATTAAATTAGCCTGTTTTTGGCCTGCACAATAAAATTTTAAAATCAACCTGGAGGTTTATTTTCTTTTTCTACTTCCATTTTATTTTCCATTTTTGGTCACTTTTTGGGCGAGGTACTTCAGAGGGGGTTTTGCACCAATAAACATAAATAAATTTGCAACTGAAAATATCTTGTAATTAGGTCTAGTTCAACATACAAAAAGGTTGTTTTGATATCTAAAATATTTTAGGTGTGCCCTATAAAGTTTTAACATCCTTATACAGCTTTAAAATTGACCTAATTTGGAACAAAGATTTCTGATGTCTGTACATAACTTTTCAATGAGCAATCCTGTTTCAATATGTTTTTGATTTTTGTATTTTTAAATCTTTGATCCAAATTGTCAATTATGAAGCTGTATAAGGATGTTAAATAAACAAGGGGGCGGATCCCCCCCCCC
>VCCN01004649.1:872031-883310 GCA_006491835.1 Architeuthis dux
TCTACTGCGTTTACTGTCCCATGGGCGCCAATCGGTTAGTCTATTCCGCTATCTATTGTTATCTCTTCTTGCTAGCTGGCCAGCCCATCTCCATTTTGCTGCTGTATTATTTGCGTAATATCCTTCACTCTAGATAACATTCTAAGATACTCTATTTTCTCAGACCTCTCTCTACCAAAGGATATTTAATATAAAAAGACATAGAAATGTTTCCCTTTAAAAAAATATACTGTTGGTAAAAGTTCTGTTGCTTCTAATGACAAATGTCATGACGACAGGGACCGCTACTAGTTATATATAAAAAAAAACTCAAATGAAGCTTTTTTTCACGCAGAAAACCAACTCAGAATAGCACAGAGAGCCATGGAAAGAGCAATGCTGGGGATAACTCTAAGAGATAGAAAAAGATCAACATTGATCAGAGAGAGGACTAGAGTGAAGGATATAAACATAGATGGAGAATACTTAAACTACTTGAGATTCGCCGATGACATTTCCATGACGTCGGAGGCATCCAAAAATTACAAAACATGTTAACCGATCTAAATAGAGAAAGTAAAAAAGTAGGTTTAAAGACGAACAGAACAAAGACAAATAAGGGCTGGCCACCTCGCAAGAAGACATGACAATAGATGGGGGAAAAGACTAACTGACTGGTGCCCATGGGACAGTAAACGAAGTAGGAAAAGACCAGACACAAGATAGAAGGACGAGATAGAAAAGTTTGCCGGTAAGACGTGGCAGAGGTTAGCACAAGATAGATCATCATGGAAGGAGATGGGAAAGGCCTTTGTCCAGCAGTGGACTTATAACGGCTGCTACTGCTGCTGCTGCTGCTGCTGCTGATGATGATGATGAAGAGTAATGTAAGATAACATCCGGGTGGCAAACCAGGGAGATGCTGGTCATTTTTAGACTGTCGGTTGTGTTGAAGAAAAACAAAACCAAGTGTCATTCCGCAAAGGAAACATTTCAAAGGTCACGTCTCTCATTTAATCTCCACGACGACAATACAAAAGAGGATTTCCAGATAATATTACTTACTAGTTGATCTCCGTGAATTCCCGGATATACAACTTTCCCCGCTATCCGAAATGTATTTCGTAAACAGAAATGGTATAAAGCGAAACAGCAATCACCATTATTTTATATGGGAATTTTTTTGAGCGTTCTCAATCCCCCAGAAATTGTGTGGATGGTATGTCAGGCTGATTCATCGGAGGTTGTGGTGATGGGAGGTACAGGAGACTAGCGTGTAGAAGAGAGCGGAAGAGGGTGTGTGCTGCCTCTATAATGGCTCTCTGCAAAATAAAAGCTAAACACTACTTTCGCTTTTTGCCAAAGGGCGAAAAATGGCGTAAAGCAAAAATGGCGTAAAGCCGGAACTACATGTATTTAAATTCTATTAGATGATTTATTTTAGAAAAGAAACCCAAAGAAACGTTAAAGTGGTAAAGTCCATTGTTTCTAACCGTGGGCAGGAGATATTTTTATCAACAAAACTTTTACTTTCAAGTGGAAGAGTCCATGGTTACGGACAGCGAACCAAGAAAATCATACTGTTCATTATATAAGTACTAGTTAAAACCGTGAAGAAATTCACGGATATATTTGAATTTCTATGAAACTATTTTCTAAGGAAATATAAGAGCAAACTTGTTCCAGTTGAAGAGTCCCTAGTTTCAAAAGGTGGGAAGGGGACTTTTGTAGCAGGTATATTTGTAGAGGAGGGAAATTATTAAACTGAACTTCGAAAAGATAAATGATTGTATATAAAGTTTCCTAGCTACAATTAAAGTTATGGCCTGATGTTAGATCGGGGTGAGCAATATGCTTATTCGTCAGTAAGGGGTTGTAAGTAAGTCAATGTGTCTATGTCTCTATGAGGCGAAACATCTGTCGCTCACTTGTACTAGTGTGTATGTAAGTTAAACCCTTAGCGTGTTGCTAGAAGTGGGGAAATGGCTGGACACATGGTAAGGAATGGAAAGGAACAATGTTGGCATGATAATAAAGGATTGGTGATATGAGGGAAGAAGCGAATGCTGAAATTGACATACGGACAAATAGATAAAAATACAACCATGAATGAAAATACGAAAACGCAAAATACATAATAAAGAATATTTATTATACATGAAATATACGAAAGGGAAGTAATGCTAAGTTTGCAAAGGTTTATACTTGGTTCAGAAAATAGTTCTAAGAAGTAGCGATATTTTAAGTACTTGCCTCAGTGTGTTGGTGTATAGTTTTATGCGGCCATGTTAGAGTGTATGAGTGTATGTGTGAGAATCAGCAATATCTCCCGACGGGGAGTCGGGAGATTAAATGTCCAGCTGTTCTGAAGATGGTGTAAAAGCATTTGCTTGTATCACGAAATGCTGGAGGTTAGTGTTGACAGCTCGATGATTGATGTCTGATCTTATCTTGGTAGCTTTAGGCGGGAATCCTGTGGTGCCTATTTTTCCTAAAGGTGTTCGAAAAGGGTTCTCAACTGAGAGATCTACGGAAGGTCATTATATGATGTGAATGTTGTACATTGGTATCAGACCATCTCTACTGGGCGATCCGATGAGAATCGAACCCACTAACAACAGCCAGCAATATTAGCTTGCTGATCATTGCTGTACGACGTGTGTCCTGTTCTGTTTTTTGTTGATTTTTCATAGAATCTACTCGTTAATCCCAGTTGAAAAAAAAAGATCATGGATATATTTGGATTGAGATGTTTTTATTATAGAAAAAAATATTGAATTCGTATACTGGGAATAGTGCGTAGTTTGAAACAGTGGGCAGGAAGTAATTTGTCAGCAAAACTTTAACACCATCCCCCTCTAAATCTAAATCTAAAGTTTTGCTGAAAAATTTGGAAAAATGGAATAGTCCAGTGTTACGACCCACAAACCAAGAAAATCACGCTGTTTATTATTAGGTTAGATAGTCCAGTGTTACGACCCACAAACCAAGAAAATCATCCAAGTGCAGAGGGTCTGCCTGCCTTTTAAATCAGCATTCAAAATCCTGATTTTAACCTAGGTTCGAAAAATAACCCCAGGCTCCATGAATACCTAATCATCTGACGCACCTAAGCTGGTCATATTTTTGTTACATGTTGAGAAGCCCTAATCTGAAATGCCTGAAACCAGAAGTGTTTCGGATTTCAGATTCTTTTAGATTATGCGTATGTGTATATACAAAACTGAAAGAAAAGTAGAGGTGTGATGCTGGTCCTGGGATCGAATCTGTTCAGGCGGCCATACTGTCGGACCACTCTTCTGCTCTTGTTGGAGTGACCAAGGTCTGCACTTAAAGCTGCAGTCAGCCGTACTGTCATGTTGGTATTATGCATTCATTGTATACTTTACGCTCATTATTAGGTTTGTTAGTCCAGTGTTACGACCCACAAACCAAGAAAATCACACTGTTCATCATTAGGTTAGATAGTCCAGTGTTACGACTCACAAACCAAGAAAATCACACCGTTCATCATTAGGTTAGATAGTCCAGTGTTACGACTCACAAACCAGGAAAATCACACTGTTCATTATTAGATTAGATAGTCCAGTGTTACGACTCACAAACCAAGAAAATCACACCGTTCATCATTAGGTTAGACTAGTTAATAACTAAAAAAGATTTGAATTTATATTAAACGATTTTATAAGAAAAAAAAATAGTGAATTCGAGCGCCGTCGTAGACCGAGGGGATAGGCGCAGTTCCTCATCGAGTGTTGTCAGGCATTGCGCAAGCTTCCTATAATGGGAGTTAGTGGAAGTGGCCGCTTCGGATCCGCTCTGAAACAAGCACGACCTGTCATTGGAGGAGCTCCGCTCCCTGTGGCATTGGTTGCCAGGTTCAGAGTACCTCAACAACACCAGCTTTCTCTCATCTGGCGATTAGTTCGACGTGGCTTTCAGAATGGGATCGGCGGACATGCCCGATTGTCCCGGATGGGACAGTCCTATAGAAGAAACGACCCAGCACGCCTTCTACTGTCACAAGGTCCGTTCTCCTCGAGCCCGATCAACCAATAATCGTCCTGTATGTCGCGTGCGCGTAGTGACAACGTGTTGAACCCACAGCCCGAGGTGAAACTGATAGTGTTTCAAACGCTGCTAGCCGTAGCTAGAATGGTAGTATGGAACACGCGACCGAAGGAGATCTATGAAAACGAATCTTCCTCTACAAAATCTACGTTTTGGAAAAAGAAACCCCGCCCTTTGTCCGAACCCAACCGTACTTTGTTGTTTTTTTTGTTTTATCCTATCCTATTTAGAGATCGACCTACCTGTTTCTGGACAAAACCCCAAAGAACAGCGGGCGTTCTTCCAATTAGCACAGGTAGGGAGAGTCCCATACTAACCCGCCCCTGAACCTTTTGTTTTGTTTCTTTTGGGATATTTGCACCCTCCCCATCATTAGCATAAAATTGTACATAAAATCTTGTTTTTTTAAAACTAGCTTAAGTACCACAGAGCAATTGTGGTATTTTGGTGAATGAAAAAGACTGAAAAGAGGAGGATGGATTTTTTTTATAGTGAAAGGATTATTGTAATAACGAATTGGTCACGAAAGAAACTAATTAAGAGTAAGATAGACTAAATGATGACCAGAATTTCCCCACTCCACAAAACGGCCAAATGTTCTGTAATTACAGGAAATAAATAAGATTGGTATTACAAGATCAGTGTTTCTCAAGGGGGAGGCCATTGACTACCAAGAGAGGAATTGGGGAGGTATTTCATGGGATCGCAAGGGGGGGAATTTTAGCTAGGGGAGCAATTGGGGAGTAATTTCAGTCAGGGGAGGAACGTATAATAGAAAGCGTAATGGTGAAAACATTATTAGATGATAATTCAAAATTGAGGGGGAAATGAGGAAACCTGGGATATCAAGGGGAGTAATTTTAGCCAGGTGAGAAATTGGGGAGGAATTTCAGTCAGGGGAGGAACGTATAATAGAAAGTATAATTGTGAAAACATTATTAGATGATAATTCAAAATTGGGGAGGAAATGGGGAAACAAGGGGGGGGGTTGACCCTTGGGACTCTGAGGACCACTGATGCTATAAAACTGCTTTTATTAGGTTGTCCAGGAATCAATGGCGTTTTTATAAGAATCAAATAAGTAATGAAAAACACGTTTAATCCGTGTAAATGAACACACTTCAATGAACACACTTTCGCCAACGTGTTACATTGTCATTTATGCCTGGATTTTAAAATCATTCTTCCTGGAGTAAATGCATTTAGGTAGTCCAAGGGGGGAATAAGGCTATTTAAGTCGCTGTGAATATTTTTGGCTTAAGGGACTTAATGCAAGATGGATATAATTGTGCGACCAAAGGTCTGAATTTTCCTTACCAGTGTTGTTTATTAAAATTATTTTTAATTTTGTTATAATGAAGCTGATAATTGACATAATTGTTCAGTTGGTGATACAAGCATGAAAATTGTCATGGGCAGTCTCCATTTTCTATTAAAAATAATGTTGAATTTACGATCCAGATGTCAGCCATCTTGTAAAATGGCAACTATGTTGGAATTTCAGGTTGAATTTCTTGCACCATTGGCTTCAGCATGGTCTAAAACATAAGAAACGACACCACCAAAATCTCCTTAATCGGAAAACCCAATCAATTTCTATGAGAAAAGGTATCATTTAAAGATCCGGGTGGCTGCCATCTTGAAAATGGCCGCCATTTTGAAATTTCAAGTGGCTGGGACAGTTCTCCATGGGTCACTTGACAAGAAAACGGTCCCAGCCACTTGAAGTTTTCAAAATGGCGGCCATCTGTAACGAAGTTAAGTTTGATCTCTTTGCTAGAAAGCAAAGACCATATAACTTGATTCCACCAACTCAAGCAGCACTCAGAGAGAATGCCAGACGTGCTTCTTATGAGGCCGGATACGTGTGGGGACAGGCATTGTTGCGACTGCCACAATTAGGATCGGTCTCTTCACGGTTTCCCGGGCAATAAATGGCCGCGAACCACAACAAATACAACATTGAAGCTGCATTTGCGAAATCCGGTAAAAATAATTATTTTAACTTAAAGAAATAGAAAAAATGTAAAGCCCTACAGTCATTTAATAACAATCTCGTTTAACGCCATTGGAGGGTTGGCGTAAGAATATAACCATCTCTATGGAAGCCATGGATCAACATGGATCAGAGAGAGAACTAGAGTGAAGGATATTATACAACTAATTAAGCAGCAAAAATGGAGATGAGCTGGTCACGTAGCAAGAAAACATGACAATAGAGGGGGGAAGACTAACCAATTCGTGCCCATGGGACAGTAAACGAAGTAGGAAAAGACCAGACTCAAGATGGAGGGACGAGATAGAAAAGTTTGCCGGTAAGACTTGGCAGAGGTTAGCACAAGATAGGTCGTCATGGAAGGAGATTAGAAAGGCTGATGATGATGGAGGCCATCGGTGTTTTGGCGTAAAAAAATAAAAATCCCGATAAAATAGTATCTAGATATCTTTTTAGATAAATGCATGAGCATGGTTACTCACCCGGATTGAGGTCGGGTGGGGGGAGAGGGGAAAAGATTGCTCGGACACGTCACGTGACGGGAAAAAGTATAAGTGCAGGTGAGTCCCAGCTCCGGTACCAGTTCCGGTACCAGCAATCTTGAGATCTATAAATACGAAGATTTATAGAACTCAAGGCTGCTGGTACCGGAAGAGAGCTCTGTGCAGGACAAACGGAAGTGCCATAAATGGCGGCAAAATTACGATTTCCAATCCTTTTTATGCGGGACACTGAGGAGAGAAGAAGGATTTGGATGTTTTTGTTCGACCGTGCTTCGTTATTGAAGCGTCGCCCGGCCCGTACCAGGATAACGCCAACCTCTGTGACAGGAAGTTTTACCTCGTTACCATAACTCCTGTTACCCAGTCATCAAAGTTACCAGACGAGGCCTAGGAAAGTCAGAGTCGCGAAAGCACCAAATATTTTCGCAAACCTTCTGTTATTATGCACCCCTGTCAACGACAAGGTAAGAGAACATTCTGCCTTTTCTTCTCCTGACCTCTTCCAGGGGAAATATGTATTCCTTCGTGCTTAGGCTTTCCCCCGATTCACCGTCGGAAATCGTTACTCGGTTACAAAATTATTTCCGACACATTGCGAAAGATTTGATGTATTATATGTATATTCACCGAATAGAATTCGCTAGTGAATCCACGTTGACAAAGTTTGTTTTCCTTCCTTATTACATAAAAAATACTGTTTTTCACGACTGGAAGACTTATTTTTAATAAATTGCTTGCGGTGTGAATTCTATTACAACCTTGGTCTTCAGTGCGACTTAACTAGTAAATTTAAATGGTTAAACCATCTCAATATTACGTATTGAAACGAAAGTTTAACTACTAAGTAGATTCACATTGCGAACATGTTTAGTAGTTAAAATTCAGCGGTTAAAGTTTAAATATAAACTTATCGTATTGTCTTGCACATGCTAATCGCATTGTCCAATGGGTAAAATGTAATGTTATAGTAGATAATATTGCTTTTTAAAGGATTCACTTTGCACATGCTGTTGCATTGGGAAGGTTCAAATTATAATAGATTCGCTTGCGTATGCTATTCGCAACAAGTCGTGTTGGGTCTGCCTCATACTCTTGACAGAAGGTCGGCAAGAATGAACCAAAGTGGGTTTGCTGTTAAGGATAAAGATAGGCGTATCCATGGATGAGTTAGGGGAAACGAAGGAACCAAAGCAAAATCTATTCTCCTTTTTTGGACGGGGAATAGAGGGATGGATAACGGAGTTGGGGGTGAAAGCAAACAGCAGGAGCAGTAACCGGAAGAGGGAAAGGAGGAGGAAGAGTTACGAGCAAAGCTAGGGGAGACTTGTCACTATCAGGCCAAAATCATGTTAGAATTGGACGATATGCAGTGTTATTCCGTGCACCCCCTCCCTGATTCTACATTTATGGTACCAAAATGTTCCTTCGGATGTCCTCTTTCAGAAAAAGGATGTTCCCAAGAAAAAGGTTGGGAAGATATATGCATATATCTCCTTCATAAATTAAATCCACAATTTTGCCTATAAAGTTTACTTGAAATTTTCTTGTAAAATTCTGAAATACCTATGAATTAATTTGAATTCCTCATGTTTGCAAACCATGATTTAGCCATTTAAATTACTCAGATACGTCAACTGGGAGACGAGATATGAAATTCTGTTTTTGGTGTGTGCTGGCGGCCATTTTGTTTTATGCCAATGAAGTAGTTCTTCCCAACTTATTTTGGAACATCTTTTTTTCTGAAAGAGGACATCCTAAAGAACATTTGGTTACTCTAAATGTAGAATCATGGGGCGGGGGGCGATGCACGGTAATCCCCGCTGGCCCTCGGACTATGTCTGTTGGAGGAATCGAAACGGTCCCTCTCTCCTGTAGAGATTGCCGACCAAAGACCCGAAGTAGTTGCCACAACTCCCTCCTCAATTCCAAACCCTAGAGCGGGGCTTGACACTATTCCACAATATTCGCCTCATGAAGGTACAACGTCCCTTACAGAAGGAAGAGATTATGTTCCAAAAAGACAGGCAATATTGTAAATGGAGATAATATTGATGTAATTAAAATCATTATTATTAATATATCTGACTGCATGTGAATGTTAACGATACAAACAATAATAAGGATTTTAGCGTAGTAATCTCTAGATGGCCGTAGTAGTGACGATAGTGATCATAATCTAAGAGTAGCAGCGATAATAATAGTAAATAAGCTGGGTTTTACCAATAGAATTGACAAAAGAATAAGGTAAAGAAATTGAAGAAATTTACCACGGAATCAATAAATGAAAAATTCATCAAGAATTGTGAAAAATAAATGATTACTCAACAGGATTGAGGTCAGGAAGTGTGTGTGTGTGGGAGGGGGGCAGAGATTTCTCGGACGGGAAAGAGTATAAGTGCATGTTTATAGATCTCAAGGATACTGGTACCGGAACAGAGCTCTGCGCTGGACAAACGGAAGTGCCAAAAAAGGCGGCAAGATTCTTCTTCATTTAACATAAAAACCCCACAGGCTCAAATTAGCAGCCCGTCATTTAGCGGCCTAGAAATGACCCCGGATAAAATGAGCTTTAAGAACTTCTGTGGTCTGTATGCGGAATACCACAGACCGGCTAAACTAGTGCTTCCCTCTACTCTACTTAAATACTTAAAAAGAAATATCTTGATAAACAAGAAATATCTTATAGCATTTTTCGAGATATTCTAGATTATGTTCCAAAAAGACAGGCAATATACACGGACGCAGCTAGTTTTGCTGCTAGGACCCAATCACTGCTATTGGAACTGGGAAACTCATTTTCATGTGACTTTTCTGATAATGAAACAGGAGGGGCCAAAATTAGGGCCAAAATTTTATTCGACAAATCCCCCAAGGAAATAAGAGGAGTGTGAATTCTTCTCACCGGGAATAAATACCCCCACCCCCGTCCTCTATTCTACAAGACACTGGTGAGGAGATAAAACGCCTTCGGATTAAGGAAGAGGGACTAAAATTTCCCCCTACTCCGGTCCGGGGCGCCTCAGGACGTACGCCCCCCAGACAAGAACTAAACCCATTAAGGCATCTCCACCTGCGTTGGGGAACTTTTCTACCCAAAGCAGAAAGAGTCCCCCCACCCTCCACGCATGGAGAAAACAAAATATTGTAACTTTTGTCAGATGCCTGGACACCAAAATGTGGAGTATCGGCAATATGATCCCTTGGAGGATAGGTTAGCCGGGTGCCAGAAATGAAAGCTCTGCCTTCGTTGCGCAGACGATAGGCATATGACTGTCCCTTGTCCTCTAAGGAACAATGTCAAAAGAGAAGCTTGTTACCTATGTAAGGCTACCGGGGACACATCTGCCATGTGCAAGGGTTACTCAGATCGGGTGAACCTCAGTGTACATGCTAGTGTGCCCCGTTCGCAATATTTGTCCCCTATTTTAAACGTAAGATTTAGAAGGGGAAATAGGAGTGTGTCCGTCAATTGTTTGCTGGACACTGGGAGTGAAAGAACGTACTTGGCCGACGAGGTCCTTATACCTCTATATTGTGGTGAAAACATTAGTCACCCCCATCACATTGAGATTAAGTCATTTTTAGGATCAATGAAAAAGCAGTTCAAAGAGGTTGAACTAGAAGTAGAGCTCGAACCTGGCCAGTAAGGACTCGTCCCTATCCTCATCGATAAGGGCCTAGATTTGTTGTTCCACGTGAACAAATTACCAACAGTTGTTCACAAGCTATAAACTATAAACTTTTGGTGGATTATGGCCGCTCGGCGAAATCCGTATCTGTAAAAGGTTTGTCGGGGCTAGACCTCATCTAACGTTTACTACAAATACCCATCGTGGACTGCATGAATGGTGCGGCATATTCACTCCCAGATGGTTTAATTCCCTTTGGGCAAATAGACCACTTCTCTGCGACTACATTGCGACTTTTGTTCTGTGAATACTTCTACTGTACTATCGTCTCGCATTTACTACGTGCTGGACGTACAGGATACTTATATAGACCCTTTTAATTATACTGTTTCTGACAGTGAGTTGCAAAGGTGGCTAGAAAAGATGTTCAGTGTAGACTCACTGGGACTGCCTGCCGAGGAGACTTTCTCCGATTACGACCAGGAGAAGGTCAGGCAGTTCCAGGACTTCATCATATTTAAGGATGGCCAATACTATGTCCACCTCCCCTGGTACCTAGAAAGGCTTGCTCATGTCCCATCTAACCACTCGGTGGCTTTGCGTGTATTAGATCGAGTGGCCAAGAACCTCGAGAAAAAAGAGACACACAAGGATTATGTAGAGGTGTTTCACCAGCAAAAACAAGAAGGAATTATAGAAGAAATCTTTGTACCCCCTAATAAGTACGAAAACTACCATTGGATCCCACACAGACCTGTAGTCAAATTGGACTCTGTGTCTACAACAAAGATGAGACCAGTCTTTAATTGTAGTTTTAAAACAAAGGATTCTGTTTCCCTGAATAAGGCAGCTTATCCGGGTGTCAAGCTAATGGGGGTCGTGCTGGATTTGCTGCTCTCATTCAGAACAAATGATTATGTTCTCCTCGCCGGTATTAGGAAGGCATTTCGCATCATTCGTCTCGCTTCCGAAGCAGACAACAAAAACAGGTTTTGCTTTTTTATAAAAGAAGGAAGCAAGCTACGTTATTATAGGTACACAACTATAATCTTTGGGTTTACTGCCCTCTGTCATCTTTACATGGTCTAAGCAGGACCGTAA
>VCCN01004649.1:940833-959363 GCA_006491835.1 Architeuthis dux
AGCCATTTACAATCGGGGTAGCCATTTTATAGCCAACTGAAAAGCTGTTTGAGTTTAATGTAATTATTTCAAATAAAATATCGTTTGTCTCCACCAAAAGTTAACGTCCATAATTTTACGGAATTACGGAAGCGTAAAAGAAGAAAAAATTGTATTTTCTTTTTCTCGCCCCAAAAGACCCAAAATGCTTGGTCCTTTTCGTTAGTCCCATCACGAAAACAAAAACCCTAACCCTAACTCCTAACCTAAAATAAACTTAACATGTCAATTCCCATTGTGATCTAACGAAAAAGCCCCCAAATTATATGCCCTTATACTGCTAATTTTTTTCTTATTTCAAACTTTGACAGCATTAGCCTCTTCTTCGTGAAAAGCTGCAAAAATCTTGACTGATCTGGAACCCAACTAAAAAGACTGACCTGACCGCTCAGGAGAAAGGTTGAAATGTTTTGATTCACCACGATCAAATTACTGTTAAAATTTGATCCCGAACTAACACCACGAATTGAGTTTCTAGCCGACGTGATGCAACTTAATGGATTTTTCTTTCTTTTCAGGCTTCCGTACTTTAAAATCATGGACGTTTAAGCTCTTGGTAAGGACTAACGCTAAAATTCCCAAATGTTTCATTCTTCTTTAGGTGAAACTTCACGGGGGTTGAAAAGATTTAAATGACTGTTTCTAAGCATTACCAACGGACACACGAACACAGACGATAATCCTGCTTAATATACCCACTAACGCACTAAGCTTGCGACTTCTTTATCTTCTATCGCTGGACATCTGTGTAGTACAAACGAAAGATCGATAAACCCTTCGTAGATACTCATTATTCATCCACTCTTCTCTTCTTTCTCTCTTCTCTCTCTCTCTCTTTCTCTCTCTCTCTCTGTATTTATTTCTTCTTTTGATAACGTTTCCTTTCTTTCTCTCTTTTTTCTTTCTTTCTTTCTTTGTCACCCTCCTTTTCCTTTCTTTCTATTTCTTTCTTTTGTGTCACATTTTCCTTTCCTTCCTTCCTTTCTTTCCCTTTTCCTTTCGTTTTTTCCATCTTTCTTTCTTTCTTTCTTTCTTTCTTTGTCATGTTTTTCTTTGTCAACTTTACTTGCATTCAATTTTTTCTTTCTTTTTCCCCTTTTCTCTCTTTCTTTCTTTCCTTTTTTCCACTCCCTCCATTCCTCCCTCTCTCTAGTGCCGGATTTACTATGTAACAAAAGTTGCATATGCTACGAGCCCCGCAACCTCAAGGGCCCCCCGCTAAATGCTTGCAAGCTATCAATTCCTATTTAGAGATCCTGTACTTGCTCTCTATCACTATAGTGCTATACTGCCTTCAACAATGAATGAGTTTGTGTTTAAGGTTTTAGACAATTATCACATTTAATTTTGCTTATTATTTTAACACAGTAATTAATGGGACAACGGTATCCATATACGACACATAAATGCGAACTGAAGTCATGGCCACTGCACAAAAAATGAAAACGAAAACAAAGTAACACCAATTACTTAAATGTATGATATATTTGTTATATTATTTTGCTGTATAGCAAATGAGAAAATGTAATTATTTTACAAGTACAAAAATGTACGTGTTTCAATGTTTATGCGTACAGCTATACCTTGATTAGAGCGGTTAATTCGCTCCCAAAGTTTCCGTACTGTGAACAGGTCTTATTATGATTTAATATTTTTTCAGCTTATACTTAGTTACATTAATTTGTACAGCAATACCATAACCGTACTACATCGAAACCGCACTATTCAAGGTCTTATTATAATTTAATGTCTTTTTTCCAGCTTATACTTACATCGAAACCCGCACTAATCAGAACTGCACTATTCAAGGTATTGCCGTATTAGCTTATTACGGCCTGCCACACTTCACCCACATATGTCCTTCTCTTTTGTCCTTCTCTCACTCACTCATTTCCTTTCTCTCTGTCTGTCTCTCTCCCTCTATCTCTCTTATTTTCTCTCCCTCTCTTTCTGTCTGTCTATCTATCGCTTTCATTTTCTCTCTCTACCATTTTCTCTCCCTCTCATTTTCTTTCCATCTCTTTCTGTCTTTCTCTCTCTCTATTTATCTCTTTCATTTTCTCTCTCACTCTCTTTCTGTCTTTCTGTCTCTCTCTTCCATTTTCTCCTTCTCTCTCTCTCATTTTCTCTCCCTCCCTTTCTGTCTTTCTCTCTATATATCATTTTCTCTCTATCTCTCTTTCATTTTCTCTTTCTCACCCTCTCATTTTCTCTCTCTCTCATTTTCACATTTCTGTCTTTCTCTTTCTCGAGTAACCAATCAAAACCGCACTATTCAAGGTATTGTTGTGGTTTTCTTAATTCGGCGCCCCCTTTTATAATGCACTAGCCACATATTCAACCACATATTTCCTCTTTTCTTCTCTCTCTCTCTCATTTCTCCCACCTCCCCTCTCTCTCTCTCTCTCTCTCTCTCTCTCTCTCTCTCTCTAGTAACCAGAGTTGCCGTGTTATAAACGACATTGTTGCAAAGAGACTTTCATCACGCTTCTTGTTTCAACACGTCGTAGTATAAGCAGAGGGTTTTGTTTAAGGGAACTCCCTCATCGTTTCATTCTCTAATAATGGTCTGCTCTATCTCTTTCTTCTTCTTCTTCTTCTTCTTCTTCTTCTTCTTCTTCTTCTTCACTTTCATTCATTTTTTTCTTTCTTTCTTTCTTTCTCACCTTTACTTTCATTCATTTTTTCTTTCTTTCTTTCTTTTTCACCTTTACTTTCATTCATTTTTTCTTTCTTTCTTTCTTTGTTAACTTTTTCTATGTTTCTTTTCATTGCCCTCTCTCTCTATCTATCTATCTATCTATTTATTTATTTACTTCTCCTTTGACAACGTTTCCTTTCTTTCTTCCTCCCTTTTTTCTTTCTTTCTTTCTTTCTTTCTCACTTTTTCTTTTCTTTCTTTCTTTCTTCTTCCTTTTTCCTCTTTCTTTCTTTCTTCTCCTTTTCCCACTTTCTTTCTTTTTTCTCCTTTTCTCTCTTTCTTTCTTTCTTTTTCCACCCCTTCCATTCCTGCCTCTCTCATGTGCCGGATTTACTATGTATCAAAAGTCTTCTTCTTCTTCTTCTTCTTCTTCTTCTTCTTCTTCTTCTTCTTCTTCTTCTTCTTCTTCTTCTTCTTCTTCTCTAATCCCTCCCGTCTTTCTACATCTCCTTTTCCTCCCCCTCCTCCTCTAATCCCTCCCGTCTTTCTACATATCCTTCTCCATCCCCCCCTCTTCTAATCCCTCCCGTCTTTCTACTTCTCCTCCTCCTTCCCCCCTCCTCCTCTAATCCATCTCCCCCTTTCTACCTTTTTTCATTTCCGTCTCAGTTTTATTGCAATGCAACTGGTGGTCAGTTCCCATTGGTCAGCGCACGTAATGACGTCAGAATTTTCTCCGGGAGTCGTTTTTTTTTATCGACGCGATTTCAAGGTTGTGAAACGGAGGTAATGCCTGTTTTTGTTTTTGTTTGTTGTTGTTGTTGTTGTTGTTGTTGTTGGCAGTAATAATAAGAACAAATTAATGCAGTTTTCATAACAAAACAACATAAACAAAGTTGCAACGCCATGTCGTGTGAATGCTGAAAGGGGGGGGGGGTGTCAAGATTTTTGTATTGTTAAGACATCTTCCCACTTGTCAAAAATTTTTATGGCTACTTTTTACCTTCATCTTAATCAATCATGTAGTTGCTTTTTATCTTCCTACGTTTTTTTCCTAGAAAAAAATGGTATGTTTCTAGGAAAAGGAAAATGCAGTCCTCCTTTTGTTGTGGAATTATATGTATTTCTTGCCAATATTAATACTGCGAGAAGAACATCTTTTTGAATTTGTTTTACAAGCAGCCGAAAACCAAATAGACACTAAAATGGTCAAAGAATAGCCAGAAATTGGCCAAAACGGACAAAATGTTCTATGCGCAAACGGGCTAATTTAGCGCTTTTTGAATTTCCAAAACAAGGAACGCGCTGAATCTAGCGCGAAACGCGCTACATCGGCAACACTGACCGGCAACACGGGCAGTCGCCTAGGGTACCAAGTGCTTGTCACGAGTCTGAGACAGTAGGACTGTCAAAATACAAATAGAAAAATGAGAAAAAATGAATAAATTGAACAGTCGCCTAGGGTACCAAGTGCTAGGGGGCGCCTGCCATGAGTCTGAGGCAGTAGGACTGTCCAAATACAAATTGAAAAATGGGAAAAATGAATAAATTGAACAGAATAAAAATACAGTCAAAATAAGAAAATTCCCTGATGCGACTTAAGATTTTTCAGGAATATCTGATGGTTAAATACTTTTTTATAGTAAAACAAAGAGTAACAAGCCTTGCAGGGTCAAACTCCACTCCTACTTCTATTTCAACTGAAGACGATTACTGCAACTTCTCATGTATATATAATAAATATATTCGTAGGTATATAAGACTAGTCAGCTCGGCTTAGCATGGTCGCTACGAATCGAATTGCTATGAATCGAATTGCTATGAATATTCCGTAACTTGTCAATTGTTGTCACACTCCAGTCCAAGTTGGAGTTGACCCCCCCCCCGTAACAAGAACAACAAGAACAATTTTCACCTAATCTAATAAACTCTTCACTGTTTGTCTGTCTCGCCAAACCTATATATACAATTAACATTTCCTTACCATAATTTGGGATTAAGGAACATTCATAGCAAACGATTTATAGCGAACGATTGATTCCATAGCAAAGAATTAATAGCCGTATATATTTCATAGCCAACTTTTCATAGTCGCATACGATTCATGGCTGTATATCGCAGATTTGGTGTCGCTAATCTATCATAACTGAAGTAACTTATGAAGTGATGCTATATAGCATAGTAAATAGTAAAATATCACTACATTATCTAATGTAGTACATATTTTTAGTCATTGTTTTTAAGACGTGAGATTATTAACACAAAAATTAGATTTAATTTTTACAATGTTTATTTCGAATCGAATTTGAAAAAAAAGTAAACTTAGGAATATTTAATAATCTTTTCTTTAATTGGAATCTCTCTGCTAGTGCTACTTCACAGTTCTTTGGTAAATACGCTTTATTCAAAGCTTTTGAGAGCTATTGGAAATATTATCACCATCCCTTTCTCCTCAAATTCCATTCTTACCCCTAAAAAAAGTTATGGGGTTAAAACAGAACACATTCCCATTGGTTGAGACAAGACCAATGAGAAGCGCTTAAAAAGGGACCGCGGACTTCAAAATCCCTTTCCCTATCTCTTCGGACTGACTAGACCTCAACAAAAGAGGTCTTCCACTTTTTGGGATCTGAACTGCTAACTTTCATTCTGATCTACCCCAAACTACACAGCAACATGTCAGGACGTGGCAAAGGAGGAAAAGTTAAGGGAAAGAGCAAGACCCGCTCATCCCGTGCCGGACTTCAATTCCCCTCCCACCGCCTTCAGCATGAGGACTACTATGCCAAGATGGACGCGGTCAATGGAACAACTGACCACACTGCTGAGATTCTCGAATTGGCAGGAAATGCTGCCAGAGACAACAAGAAATCCAGAATCATTCTCCGTCACAACCGAAATGACGAATCGATAATGAACATTTGTTAACAGGAGTTAACTGTTGTGTTCTTGTTCTTCTTGTGGTAATAAGAAAAGAAGACAGAACAAGATAACACGTGTGATAGGGTTGATTAGCCTGGTAAGAAGTGAGCCTTCCCCGTTCCCACTTCCGGTTCCCGCTTTCTGGGACCGGAAACGGAATGGGGGCTGCTGGGAGCTTGCCTCGGCATGTTTATTGATATACATATATTTATATAAACATACTGTTCGTATAATTGTTTATGTTTCGCTTACTGCAAGTGTTCGTTTTTCTGTACTGTGTTGTAGTGTTTTATCAGTTGAGCGATCTGCGCGTTTTGCGTTTAAATTGTATATATTTTTATATATTTTTTTTATTTTTAAAGCATGTTGCTTTGTATTTTTCGAAAAAAAAAATGGTTTGTTGATTTGAGTGATTTTGCTAGAATGAGGGTTGCTGGGAGCTTGCATCGGCATGTTTATTGATATACATATATTTATATAAACATTACATTAACCACGACATGTGAGTGTTTCTCCACGCGAAGCCTACCTTTTTCGCAACAACGGACCCCGTCCCAACCTTCCAAAACCCCAAACAACCCTACCTTCCCTCTATATCTTTTATCTATCCTTTTCTCTTCTTATATAATAAAGATTGGATTATCTCGAACCAAAAAACCTCTTTGCATTGTTGTTCTTTCTCTCACATTTTGAGTCAGTATGATCCCATTCGCGCTAACAAATCACCCGATGGAAGAAGAGCTGGTTCTCTCCTCCAAACTGGACACTACGAATACTTTTGCGGAAAGCAAAGGTCACACCAGAATAATGTTAGTGTAATGTAAACACACAACATTCTTCTTCTTTTTTATTATTTTTTTAGAGCAATAAGTTAAACAAATCTTTTTAAATAAAGCTGTGTAGTCGTATCACTGAAATGGTGAGGTCCGATAAAAGGATATTCGATACCATACGATTCGATTCCCTAAAAAACATTATATAAATTAAATCTAATTTTTTTTGTTAATAATCTCAGAGATCCGAAAAAAAATACTTTTTAAAAACAATGATTAAAAATACTTTACTATGCTATATAGCATCACTTCATAAGTTTCTTCAATTATAGTTATATTCGCGACACCAGATCTGCGATGTACAGCCATTAATTCTATCCGGCTATGAAACGTATACGGCTATGAAAAGTTGGCTATGAAATATATACGGCTATTAATCGTTTGCTATGAACTCGTCGAATACCGAAATTCTCATGACCGACTACAATTTCAATCAGGTTGCAATGAGCGCCGAAGTTCAGCTTTCCCGTGGCGCCAGTAATCCTAAGGCGGCCCCATGAGGAATTATTTCTATTTCTGCAAACATTAATACTGCCAGGAGAATATATTTTACAAGTTTAAAAATGCATCTATATTTTAAATCATAATGTGTATTCAACAGCTTAAATAAAGAAAACGTGACATTAAACAAAAACATAGCCATCTGATTTTCTACGCCAATCCTATCGACCTCACCTCAGCATGATACTATTCGCTTATTTAAATACAAGCATTTGTACGTGCTGATATGCTCATATACAAGCTTGTATTGTGTGTGTAACACTTTTCAATGAGCGCACAGATAGTACACTTTGATCCTAGGCAGAAATGCTGGGAAACAACACTTTGATCCTAGGCAGAGTACACAGATACTCTGATCCCAGGCAGAAGTGCCGATGCATACGTAGATGATCCCGCCATTTTTATGGGTACTCTGCTAGTACAAGTATAAAACGTGAAAATCAGAAGTTGAAACGCTTCAATACTTGCGAAAGAATGTAAAAACTAATGAAATGTTGACCTAATAAATAATATATTATTTTAAAACCAAATATTAATGAAAATATGTTATCATTTTAGAACGAACAGTAACAATGTCAGACATCGGCAATTTTATGTTGAACAAGCTGATATTTTCATTGGTGGCAGTTTAATGTACGTAATGTGTGTGTATAGTAAAACAAAATATAGATGCAAATACAAATCTCTCTTTATTTTGATGGTCAGTTTCCTTGCAAACCACTGAAAAAAAGAGATGCATGTGCTCTGGTTGTTTATAGTGGTCGTTCACTGCTTAATGATGGATTGAGACTTTTGGGACTTTTTATGTCATTCGTTCTTACTGTGTTCTATACAACACAATGAACACTTGTTGTGATTGTGAATTGTCACACTGTGTTTTGTAACATTATGGATGTGAGATCTTATTGTTGGCTAGAATAATTTGGAGTATGTTTTCAACCTGTAATAAGACATAACTGCAGGGGTGGCCCAAGGCACCGGCAACACGGCCAGTCACCCAGGGTACAAGTGCTAGGGCGTGTCGTGTGTCCAAGACAGCAGGACTTTCCCAATACAAATGGAAAAATGAATATTAAACAGAATGAAAACATTCAAATGGTTCTTCGGACAATTGAACTCCTTCTTGTTGTTTGTGTTGTAAACACGACGTTTCGGCCGATCCATTCTTCGCCCTTCTTCAGGTGTAAAATCTGAGTGTGATGGGTTAAACAGAATTTATGTTTATAAGGGGATAACCTTTATAGCACATGGCCCGGGTGTTTCTGTGTCTTTGTCTTGTCGGGTTTAGGTCTGTTGAGAAATGGAAGCCACATCGGATTGAAATCCACACTTGTCTGTCTAATGCATTTAGTCGACATTTTGATGTGAGCTGCCTCTTTGATTTTTCTCTGCTTCCAACATCGTTCTCTGTCAATAATCTGGACTTCTTCCCAAAGAGGAAGATGATCGCCGTTCTCTCTCCAGATGAAGAGAAAGAAACGTTTGGTCAATTGTGACAAAAAGGCAGACTTAACAAAGAAATAAATAAAGAGCAAGATGGTCGCTGTTCTCTCCCCAGATGTGGTCGGCCATAGCCGATTTTTTTTATCTCGACCCTGATTATGGCTTTCTTGTGTTTATCAAGTCTGACTTTGAGGGGGCGGTCCGTTTCTCCGGTATAGATAATACCATTTACATTTATTGGGGATGATGTAAACACAGTAGTTCACCAGTTTGGGGTCACGAGTAGCGGCAACCTTACTTAGCAGACCTCGGAGTGTGTGTGTACATTTGAAAATGACCTTGATGTCGTATTGTTTACATACTTTTTGAATGCGTTCACCAATCGCTTTTTGTCTAGGAGAGGGCACATTAGCAGCAGTAGTAACTTCGGCTGTTCGTATTGTTTACATACCTTTTGATTCGTAATGTTTACATGTTTTTTGATACAACACAATAGACCTTTATAACTATATTCCCTATAACTCAATGGAATACAATAGGATTCGGCTTATGGTTAAGGTTTGTGTTAGGGGTAGGGTTAGATTTCTTTTTTTTTACAAGTAATTGTGTTTTTATGTTTCTCATATAAATCTCTTTTTACAACTGCAAACAAATGTCTTTTAAGAACATTTTTTTAAATTATTTTTTCCGGAATTATATTTTAAGGATTTTGACCTTTCGGGATTGTGGTTTTCGGGATTTCAACCTTTAGGGATTCTGATCTTTCGGGATTGCAACATTCGGGATTATGGCATTCGGGATTGTGCCTTTCGGGATTATGACCCAAATCTCTCTGTTGTCTATTTCATACTGGATCGTAAGGCTGAATGTCATTAGTACAAACCACTACACGTCTGGATTCTTCTTCCTCGTTCGATTCAAATGGAATTCGTTTATCGAGCTGTTTTTCTTGCCAATCACTCTTAAATGATTTGAAATTCTAATCGATATATTGAAGTTAGCGGTGAGGTTTTTGGATCATTTTCCACCACAACCTATAAATTGATTGGTGGTTCTGGTGGACATATCTCCTGCTTTTCTAAATGTCCCTGATATTAGCAGGTCATTGGAATCTTTGCATTTTCCGAACAGAACACAAAATAATTCAAATCATTCTCGTAAGTTCTCGCCACACTAAATAAGTATTGCTATTACAGCGCATCGCATTTTTGTTTGCTAAACAAATATTATTTTTTTTTTAAACTTAAAAGCTCCCAACACAAACTAACCTTTGCCATGACTGGCTGACTAATCCTAACCCCCAACCCTAACCGTAGGTTATTATCTCGATAAGATAATAACAGCTGAGTTGCCGGAATGTCCTTAATTTTTTTATTTACATTTATTTAGCAAACAAAAATCAGCTGTAATGGCGTAAGAAGGGATTACTATTAATTTATATGGGAACATTTTTTTGTGCGTTCCCAGACCCCAAAATGGTGGTACACGGTATGATAGTTGTGGGAGGTACAGGAGATTGAGGCGTAAAACAAACGCTGAACGCTGTTTTCGGTTTCCGCCTTTTTTTTCGTAAAAACGAAAAAGTGGCGTAAAGTGAACTTTCGAAAAGCGGGGAAATACCTGTATTATTAACATTTCTTGAAGTGATATCTTATTTCTATCGAAATATTAATCACACTTCTCTTTCCCATATTAATCCACGCTGTAGTCAGGTTTTAGATTCTTTCCTTCTACCAGGAGACCTAGAAATGTTTTGTTAATAACCTAAATCCTCAAAAGAAGAAGAAATCAAGCGAAGAATCAGCCTAACGTGGCAAGCTTTCGGAAGAGAAAGCTCTACATTCAAGAACAAAAGGATTCCATTAGTTTTGAGATCAAGTTAAATTTTTATTGCGAATAAAAACCTCAACTCGTATCTTACAAATAAACTGTTATCACCACTAACAACTAATCGGAGTTACTTGCCCTTGTTTTTTATCATGTTATGCCATTTTCTTTAGTTTGAAATCAGGCAAAGAATCACTCTAGGTTGGCAAACTTTCGGCAGAGCAAGCTCTACCCCGAAGAACAAGAAAAGCCATAAGTCCTAAAAAGAAGGGTCTACAACCAATGCGTCCTCCCTACGGAGCTGAAACATGGAACCTAAATAAAAACCAAACTAAGAACCATGCAACGTGCTGCACAAGAGAGGATCATGCGTAACATCACGTGGAGTGATCACAAGACAGTATATCAGAGAACAAACACGAGTCAGAGATATGATATACCATTAGAATACTCAAATAGCCACGGGCATACCATTCACTGGTTATCACGACTCACAACATGGATACCCCATGATCATATGTGTAATCGCGCACCGGCAGAAAATAAGACGGCGTGACAACTTGGACAGGTTCCGGAGATTTTTGGCTCCGCGACGCCCACGACCGAGAGATCTGGTGAATCTTGTGGAAGTTCTATGTCCAACGACGGACGCTAGAGGGCTGCTGCTGCTGCTGCTGCTGATGATGATGATGATGATGATGATGATGATGATGAAAGCGTAGTTGTTGTTTGAAACCGTCAACAAAGCTTTCTTCAGTTTTTAAGTGAGTCTGGCTGGCTGGCTGGCTATCTAGCAGGGCCGTAGACGCCCCCCCCCCCATTTTCCAAGCATAATATGACTCACTGTTTTAGTGCAGCTGTGAGCAGTTCAACACTGAATTTGGTATTTTATATAATATTAAAGGACTTTTTTTTTATCAGGCGCTCAACTAGGTAGTTGTGTGCATATATCTTTTAAAGCGGAAAAGACATTGTCCAGCCATCTAGAAAGACTATCCACTCCAAATTTAAAGACAAGGCATACACGACGGGGGTCTCTTTGCACTAACTAAACTATAGCCTTCGGTGCCTTTGAATGCTGGACAAGTTTTTATGTGGAAACATTCCAGTTGTGCACTTTGCAAGCCTGTTAGGCTGAGTAAAATCAAATAGGAGCACTGCGTCACGCTGCCAAATCTTTTGGGAGAAAATGGAATTTAGTAAAGTATTATACTTATATTTAAAAAATCATTCCTATAAGTTGTGCATATCAACGTGATGAAGTATAAAAATGAAGATTTCTCGTCACATGCATTTCGATTTTTGCCCCTCCAATCCCCCCCCAAGTGCACCCCCTCATTTTCTAAGAACTTGAAACGCCACTGCTCGTTGACCATTGACCCACTGCTTTCACCACTGGGTTATGTGCGCATTTGCGAGATATCAATCCGATCCAGGATGTGACAGTCAACTGCTCTTCTTGTTTTAACCAACCAAATGCTTTATTCCTGTTGTGGGTGAATGAAGGAGAAAGAGAGAGTGGGGTCGAGGGAGAGAGAGCGAGAGAGAGAGAGGGGGGCGAGAGAGAGAGGGGGAGGCGGAACAGTAACTAAGCAATTCTAAAAGATAATACAATATAATTTACAAATACTGTTATTCAAAATTAATGCGCACTGTCTTTTGTTTATCAACCAAATAACTACCCAGTCAAACTTCGAAACCACGTCTGCAATTCCGGATGTGACAGTTGCATACTACGCAATAGTTTTGACTACGAACCAGGAATTGACTGAATGTTCGGCCAGCTTCGGCATATACGTCCATTAAGGTGATGTGGCGTTGCACGCGACAAAAAAAGAGCTTAATCTCCAGTGTACTCATTGAATTTTCACATCAGCAGTAACTGGTGGATTACACTGGAGATTAACCCATAAGAACCCACTGTGACACCGGTGTCACATACAATTTAATTGATCTGGACAGTCTCTTATATAATATTATATTTTATCCTTGATTTTAACTCATGAAGTGTACAAAGTGTCACATACAATTTAATTGATCTGCACAGTCTCTTATATAATATTATATTTTATCCTTGATTGTAACTCATGAAGTGTACTAAGTGTCACATACAATTTAATTGATCTGGACAGTCTCTTATATAATATTATATTTTATCCTTGATTGTAACTCATGAAGTGTATTAAGTGTCACATACAATTTAATTGACCTGGACAGTCTCTTATATAATATTATATTTTATCCATGATTTTAACCCATGAAGTGTACTAAGTGACATTTACTGAACACCCTGGTGCAGTCATGTGACTGTGTGTCAATTTTCCTACCCATAATCCCACATAATGTTCCTTCAAGTAGAAATGGGTCTGAGTTCCTATGGGTTAAGGGGAACCCCTTTTATTTTGCAAGAGGCGAGACAGCAAATGCAAGATGCGAAATGCGGGCATGTTCAGCTCAATCCACCCCGTATGAATCCCTCTGCCCCGTCTTAGCTTTGTGATGATATACTGCCACAAGGAGGTCACCTTAGGAAATGACACACCAGCGTGGGCGTTCGAAACCCCATAACGCTCAGAACCGAGACGGGGAAGCTCAGAAGACGGTGGACTCAGAACAGAGAGCAGAGACATGCAGCAGCGGCCTGGCCGGAAGGAACAAGACCGATGTCCCTGTTGGGGACAGACTGTCGGTTCTCCTTATCTCTCTCCCACTCTTCATTTTCCGAACGACGAAATGTATCTTATGAAAATAAAAATATATTCTCATATTTCTATAAAGAACTTTCGAGACTTCTTTCTTTCCTGGTCCCAACGAATTTCCCCCTGCCTATATAACAGCTTAACCTATGTGGAAGTTACACATGAAAGCGATGAACATAACCAATCTGGTGCAAATAATTTTAAACGGCGGATTTGGATATTTTGAGTATGTTGCCTATCTACCACGTCGTATAACATTGATTATTATCAAATAATGTCTTCATTCGATCGCTAATTGCATTTAATCAAAAGATGTCGAAAATGTATAAATAAATCTTGGTACAAGTCAACCAGATTGGATGGTATTTTTTTTTCACTGGATTTGGACTCTATATATTTCACCAGTCATGCTGATCTCTTTCCCTATCTAGATCATTCAACATATTTTGTAACTCATCCGATGCTTCTGACGTCATTGAAACGTCATCAGCGAATTTTAAATGGTTCAAATATTCTCCGTCTATGTTTACTCCCATTCCCTCACAATAAGTTTTCCGGAATGCGTTTTCAAGGCTAGCTGTAAATAGTTTTGGTGAAATTGTATCCCCTTGTCTTACTCCCTTTCCGATCTTTATCTTGTTTGTATCGTTATGTAATCTAATTATTACAGTATCATGTCGAAAATGTTTGTTTTTATTTTCTTCTATCTTCTAGGTAGAATACGACAATTGTGACATTCTCAACATTCAAGAACAAAAATATCCCATTAGTTCTAAAAAGAATGGTCTACAACCGGATAGTCACCTACAGGATAGTCACCTACGGATAGTCACCTACGGATAGTCACCTACGGATCTGAAACATGGAACAATCAAGTAATTGGCTCACAAGCTAAGAACCATGCAACGTGCAGAAGAGAGGATCATGTAAGAGGATTCTTGTGGTTGAATAGATAACCATCTAGTTTCCCAATTCATGGGGATTTATAGTAGAGTTGCACTATCATTAAGGGCTTGATATAAATGGGTAGTTCAGATTTTAAAAAATATTTGATAAGGTTTTGCGGCATCAACATTTTCCAAATCTTTTTCATAAAGCTTGGAGTAAACCCAGAAAATATTTAATCTGCATTGGTATGACAATACGAAATTATGACAAACCATTCTTGTGGTTGAATAGATAACCATCTAGTTTCCCAATTCATGGGGATTTATAGTAGAGTTGCACTATCCTTAAGGGCTTGATATAAATGGGTAATTCTGTTGCCGAACAGAAGAATTAGAAAACCATTTGTTCGTTTCTGCAATGAGAAACTCAAAGTCTTTTGAAATAGCTGAGAAAAGGTATGGGACATTGCTAACTGCAATGAATGGCATATCTTTTTTAGACTGTGCATGCTTCTTCAAATGTTGGTATTTTACTTAGCTTCAATTTCAGACTTACAAAATTTACAATGTACTTTGGAATTATCCCCAGAAATTACCATTTTCCACCCTAGGAACATTCGTCTTGTAACCACTCCTTTCTGAACTTCTGTTCGTATTGTTTAGATTTACTATATCTCAAAAATATAATTAATGGAAGGAGATTTTAAAAGATTTTAAAATTATACAACAAACTTTCTCTTCTCTTTCCTTCCGCGTTGACTTTCTTTATTTTGCAGGGTTAATATAGTTTTTCGTCCGGTATAACGTGGTAAACTGTTTTTCGTCCGGTATAACGTGGTAAACTGTTTTTCGTCCGGTATAACGTGGTAAACTGTGTTTCGTCCGGTATAACGTGGTAAACTGTTTTTCGTCCGGTATAACGTGGTAAACTGTTTTTCGTCCGGCTGCAGGTGGGTTCAGAGAAAAATTCGGATATCATGGAGTTTTTTTTAATGTTTTTAATATACATTTACGAACGGGCACGGGAGAAACGAAACAAATTTTGATTTTTAAATGTTCAATTTATTTCTAAATTGCCGTTAATGTTAGTTACGTTTGTTAGTGTGCGCAGTAATTTGGTACACTGACCCCAATCTGGATTCTAGATGTTTTTGAAAACATGGCTTAACTCCATGATGTCCAAACATTATTTCTCCTCGCCAGGTTTGCCTGCCTTAGATGCTCTTTGTACCTCAAATGGATTTTATTAGAATTTGTCATTGATCTGGGGGATTTCTGCCAGCCAATTCGATATAAGGTGATAATTCCATGTAAAAGCAATCCCTACCCCCTTTTCGGCAGAGGGCCATAAGGCATAGTGAATAACCTTCTCTAGCCAATTTTTGGGCATCTGTTATTTATCAGAAATCCCTGATTTCATCACCCCATTTCGGTATATCATCTCTTGTTTAGACACCTTTCCCCTTCATTGTTATCAAAATCCTCATTTTGTTTTCTTTTCGTTCTCGTCTTTCTCAATATAGACAGGTCAAAACGTCCAATGAACAAAACGTCCAATGCAAAAAGGTCCAATGCAAAAAGGACCAATGCAAAAAGGGCCAATTTATACATATATAGACGCATGCTACATACTCAAATGTACACGTTCACACACACACTCACACATGCCACATATGCAAACACGTATACACATACACATACACATACACATACGCACATGCTATCATTTGTTTTAATGAATTATTATTAATGTTGCGATACATGCTCCCTTAGCTTTCATTCATAAACCTTTCTCAATAGGTATTTTTTTAAAAATTCCTACGTACTTCATTCCAAAAATATAATGCTTGTAAAATCTTCTAACTATTATTATTCTCTACAAACATTACAACGGTTATACTTTTTACACCTGCCAGAAAGCAATTGTATAATGTGATGCTTTTATGTATGACAGATGTAGATAGAAATTTAATGCTTTGTTTTTAAAAAAAAATAAAATGTCAAACAAAAATATTGATTTTCATGTCTACTTCATACGGTTAAACAAGAAGGTAATGATTCGGTTTGGTTAAACTAACATACACACAAAGTAAAGACCCAGTTGAGCATTATACTTACATTGTAAATCTTCCATCCCCCCCCACACACACATACACCCAAAAAGATTAATTTTTATCAAAAACTGAAAATTTCTCGCGTGCATACAAAGTACATAAAAGGTTTTGGGACCGCAATATTTAACTTGTACCCTTACGTTTTCTCCACACTGAAACTTATTATGGTTCTTACCTTCAAGGACATCATTAATTTGATAGTTGATAACTTCTGACATAGAATTATATATACAGACACCTACAACTCGGGACGATTTAGAGATAGATTATATTGGTCCATAGAGGACTTAACGTTAAATTATACATAATAATTTTATGAATATTTCACTTTTATTTTTGTTTTCAGCTATCATTTAAAAAGAAACTTTTTAAATGAAGCTGAAAACAAAAATAAAAGAGCCCAAATGTTATGCACTCGGCCATATCACTGTCAAGTTCGGCCAGTCGGTTTAAGGCTTCCGGGCGCCCTAGGCACTGATAAAACCTTGGTCTCACTAATGTTTCAAATTGTATATATTTTTATAATTTTATGATATTTGAATTTCTTAAATAATTTGAAATATACTTTTAGTCGGCCCCAAATTTTTCGTAAGCCCTCGGCACTGTGCCTATGATAATATGGTCCTGATGACGGCCCACTATGAAATATATTTGACATGCGGCACACCAACCACAAGAATGAAACGAATTTGATAAAATACATCACCGTAGTCCATGAACTTTTATATTAGCCTAGTGATATACGTACTCATAACACCTTTGTCCTTTCATCTGTCGCTAAAAAGATTGAGATCAAACAAAATCAAAACAAAATCAAAACAAAACCACTAGACTGACAACTCTGAAGTGGGAGTGGGGCAGGTACAGGACACGTTCAAGGTTCGAAATACATGTTTCCGTATTTGGAAAAAATTATTTAAAAAATTTATGCCGTACACAATTGTGACGCGCGTTTTCGCCTAAAACATTTCGACCGTTTCTGGCCATTTTTAGCGCTTTTCGAGAGTCAAACAAAAAATTTGTATCTGTTGGGATTAAAAAGTCACAGTCCAAAACGAAGCTAAGTACTCAGCATTTTACGAAGAAAACTTCAAGTACACAGTTCAAATTTTATGGATCGTAGAATTAATTTTCAATTGTGGTATATACATATTATATATCGTTGGAAAGTGTATTTTATCGGCTTTCCAACGGTATATGCTGTATATTTGTATCTGTTGGGCTTAAAGGGTTACAGCCCAAAATGTGAAGCTAAGTATTCAGCATCTTACGATGAAAACTTCAAGTACACAGTCCAAATTCTATGGACTGTGGAATTAATTCTTGGTTGTGGTATATACAGATATATATCGTTAGAAAGGGAATCCTATTGGCTTTATAACGATTTTATAAAATTCAAGTACACAGTCCAAATCTATGGATTGTGGAATTAATTCCTAATGGAAGTATATATATGTATATATCGTTAGAATGGGATTCCATCAGCTTCCCAACGCTGTATACTGTTTATTTGTATCTGTTGGGAATGAAAGGTTACAGCCGAAAACGTGAAGCTTGGTACTCAGCATTTTACGAGAAAAATTTGAGTACCCAGTCCAAATCTATGGATTGTGGATTAATTCCTAATAGAGGTATATACACATATATATATATATCCTTAGAAAGAGAATCCCCTCAGCTCTCGAATAGTGTAAGTTGTAAATGTGAAGCTAAGTATGCAGCATTTTATGAGAAAACCTCAAATACGCAGTCCAAAGTCTATGGATTGTGGAATTAATTCTCAATGGAGATATGGACATATATATACCGTTAGAAAGGGAATTTATCCAGCTTCCAAACAGTCTCTATTGTTAATTTGTATCTCCTGGGCATGGGAAGTTACAGCCAGAATTGTGAAGCTAGGTATTCAGCATTTTGCAAGAAAAGTTCGAGTACACAGTCAGAAATCTATGAATTGTGAAATTAATCCTTAATGGAGGTATACACATCTCTATATCGTTAGAAAGAGAATTCCACCAGTTTTGCAACGAGACATGTTATAAATTTGTATCATTTGATCCGAAAAAGCTACAGCCGAAAGTGTGAAGCTAGGTATGTAGCATTTTCCAAGGAGATTTCAATTACACAACAATAATTCTATGGATTGTGGAATTATTTCGTGATGCAGGTATACACACATATATATCTTTAGAAAGAGAGTTTCCACAGATTTCCAGCGGTGTATGTTGTCAATTTGTATCTGTTTGGCTTTAAGAGTCACAGCCCAAAACGTGAAGCTAGGTATTGAGCATTTTACGAGAAAATTTCAAGTACACAGCCCTAAGTCTTTGGATTATGGCATTAATTCCCGATGGAGGTATATACATATATATACCGTTAGAAAGGGGACTTTATCGGCTTCCAAACGGTGCATATCCACAATTTGTAACTGTTGGGATTAAAATGTTACATATCTAAACGTGAAGCTAGGTATTGAACATTTTACGAGAAAACTTCAAGTACGCTGTCCAGTGTTTATGGATTGTGGAATTAATTCTCGATGAACGTATATACATATATATATTTCTAGAAAGGGTAATCCATCAGCTTTCTAACGGAGTATGTTCCCAATTTGTATCTGTTGG
>VCCN01004649.1:989651-1000645 GCA_006491835.1 Architeuthis dux
AGTAAATACATTTTTATACATTTATTAAATATTAAATACTGATATAGTTTAAAACTGTTTTAAATTGCCTTTTATATGTAAGGTATCCGAAAAAATCAATGAATAGCTTAATAAGTTCACTTCTAATGGCAAACTATTGAAAAAGAGTGATTCAGCGTCAATTGGCCATCGGTCAAGTCTTACAGCATAAAACTTTAGGCCACGAAGCCAATTATTCAAATAGCCATTTTAGGATTCTTGATTTTTCGAACACCTTGTACGTCATGTTTTTTCAAACGTTATTCACTGATTTATTCTGACTGGTGTCCTCATCTTGGTTGTTATAGTCACAACGTTTCGGCAGTTGTATACATCGGCCTTCTCCAGGTGTCTGTCGTAGTCGGAAACCTTCTGGGAATTTCGAACCCAACCATTTATTCAACCCACGGGGGTAAATTGTTCTCATTCCACTGTCCATGCTAGAGAGGATATATCGTATCAGTTAATTCATCCTTGAAATGCCGCTTGTCTGCCCGAACCAGAGTATATGACTTCAAAATTACCAATTGATTACCGACTACATAATATATGACTTGAAAATTACCAGATGATTACCGACTACAACACACACCTGAAGAAAGGTACAACGGCCGAAACGTTCACACAACGTTTCAGCCTATAACAACCAAGATAAAGACACTATTCAGAGTAAATCAGTGTATAATAATGATAATTCCTGATCTCCGAACGAAATTTGTTCAGACGGTGTTTACCTGCTACGATCATGACTCCTCCGTTCAACGCTTTTATTAATTCATCGATGAAAGAATTTGGGGACAACGATTGTTTGCCCATCCACGTGTCTATGAGGGCTGCTCCCGTCTCTACCAGAAAACCAAGAAGAATCGACGTGGCCAAGTCTGTTTGGCAGGTTGTTTCGAAAAACCGTTCCCTATGGTCGGGAACCATATCCAGCGACCAAACTAGCTGGGCCAAACGATAGGACGCCAAACCACCAAATGATTGAAATATGATTTTCAAGATGGCGACGTCGAAGGTTATCTCTCGTTTTGAAAACTCATCCAGAGACTTGATCGGGTTTTCGGATGCTCCCTCGAAGGTCCTGTTCGAAATGAGGATCTCAAGGACAATAGCCACAAAGAAACCAGCATAACCATAGTGCTTCAGAATGAAGTTGTTTTCGAAGAAATAGGAACACGCTTCCATGGTGGCGATGAACTCAACAAAGTAGACTTGCAGACTGCCCGGTAGGATCGTTTTGGTTAACTTTCGAAGAAGATAACCCATCGAGATAACGATTATCAAAAAAAGAATGCTGGCAATGTATGGTTCCAGATATTCGTCATCTGACAGCGATTTGCCCGCCATCACCTGGTAGATCTGCCGGTAGTTCATGGTCTGGTCATCAAAATAGTTTTTTTTTAAAGAAAAGAGAGAAATACACGTTAGTTATGATTTTGAAAATGTTATAAACAATTTACAATTCATATTTAAGCTTAAACATTTATTTTTTCAGTTTAGTAAGATCTAAATGTGTTATCGTCTGCTTGCATGAAAAACGTATCGTCAGTAATTGTTGTGAACGTTTTATTTTGATTATGATATTTCAAACGCTTTTCTTTGCCATTTTACCCGAAAATAATTATCCCCAGGCCGAATTTAACATTCATGGGGCTCAGTGCATAACATTTCTTGGGGTCCATTTTATTTCTGTATTTAGCTATTATTTTCAAACAAATCAAAACGACAAAAATGAAATATAAAAGTAAAAGTATGATGTTCAATTTAACGTAAAGTCCTTCATGGATCAATAATCCATCTCTATGAAACAAATAACATAATAAATCCTCAAACAAATTGAAACAGTGAAAAACATTGAAAATAAAAATCTGGTTAAAGTCATATTTTTGGGCCCCTAAGATCTTTGGGCCCCTGGGATTGTTGGGCCCCTAAAGATTTGGGGCCCTGCGCAGCTGTACTGTTTGTACTGCTTTAAGTATGGCCCTGATTATCACTGCTTTTAATTATCTTTATATAATTGATTAATTTTCAGAAAATTAATGGTATTGTAACGTTTTTAGTTTAACGACTGCTAAAAAGGCTAGCAGCGCTTCAATATGTAGTTTCAGAGAATATAAAAAGTACAGGTCATCAAATACAGATAAAAACATTTTATTTTAAAGCTTTTTCAAAAAATAAATATATATATATATGAAAATGAATCAGTTATTATCTCACTGGAGAGTTACTGATCAACTAGAGGGTGGGTCAGAATTAATGCCTGAATTGTCCCAAAATTAATGCCAGTTCTAAGCGAAGCAACTATTAAATTACTATTACATTCCTATCAAAAGCAACTATTAAATAGATGGGACCAGTGTTGCCAATTTAGCGCGATTCGCGCTAGATTTAGCGCGTTTCTTGTTTTGGCAGTGCAAAAAGCACTAAATTAGCGCGTGTTCGCCTAAAACATTTCTGGCCATTTTCTGATTATTTTTAGTGGATTTTATCCATTTTGGCTATTTTAAAATTTTTTAGCTCTTTTATAGCGCTTTTTGGCAGTCAAACTAGCGCGAAAATATTTTTTGAGTTGGCAACACTGCATGGGACAGGCGTTAATTTGGGGACAAATCGGGTGTTTACTCCCTGTATTAAAGAGTACTCGAGGTAGGGTCATATTTAATGAGCGCTTTGGGGTGTTGATGAATTCGATTCAAATATGGTTTTGTACATATATCTGGATCAGATTTTACAAGATTGATCCAGATTACACTTTGCTAAGGAGGACACAATAAAGAATAAAAGACGCCCACGCTGATAACGATGGAAATAAATGGCTCCATAAATAATAATGTAATAAACAAGAATAATACAGTAACGCCCATAAATAAGTACACCCTACTGTAACGTTCGCTTTGTTGTTCTTTCTGTTCTAGCTGTGTGAGATTAGAATGCGTTTGATTCATAACCGTGTTTAAGCGTGTTAAGAAAAGAAGACGGAACAAGATAACACGTGTGATAGGGTTCTTAGCCTGGTAAGAAGTGGGCCTCCCCGTTCCCACTTCCGGTACGCGTTTTCAGGGACCGGAAACGGAATGGGGGTTGCTGGAACTTGCTTCGGCATGTTTATTGATTTAACATATAGATACATTTATATAAACATTACACCTACCACAAGTTAATTTTCTTGTAAACCAAACATAGCGGGATTTTATTATTTCTAGTGGAACATTACACAATCAAAACGGATATTATCTGGTATTATTTATGACCAAACTCTACAGCATTTAGTCATAAATAACACCTTATAATATCCGTTTTGATTGTGTAATGTTCCACTAGAAATAATAAATTCCTGCTATGTTTTGTTCAGAAGGCAATTAACTTTCTATATAAAAGTGGTACCGGGATCTACCGTAAGATCGCCCACCCGATAAATCGGCGGTTATTTTAGGTGGGCGTTTATTCGGGGGTCAAATTTTTATAAATAAAAATTTGAAAGCCTCTATATTTTAGTGCACTTTAGTATAAAAAAACTGGACAACTTGAATACGCATATAATAATTAAGACATCAAGTCCGAAATATCTGTCAATTCGTTGTATAAACAAAAAGTTGGTTCAAAGAAATTAATTCGTTCGATACTTCTTCATTATTGTTGAATGAGTTTGAAGACAAACAAGTTATATTATTT
Source organism: Architeuthis dux (assembly GCA_006491835.1). NCBI lineage: Eukaryota > Metazoa > Mollusca > Cephalopoda > Oegopsida > Architeuthidae > Architeuthis > Architeuthis dux. The sequence continues at coordinate 993,345 of VCCN01004649.1, forward strand.
ATTACAAAAATTTAATTATTTTTTATGTTCGACTCTCGTAGCAACTTAAAAAGAAAACACCGTCCAAAGAAGTACCAAATACGAAAATGATTGATAGTGAAGTGAATAAAAACACGTAAGTTACTATTGTTTTATTATGCTCGATTTAGCAGTTGTGATGGCCTTTGAATAATGGCCCTGGGCTATTATTTGGCCCATTTTTTCCACCTAAATGTAGCTGTTTTTCCGTTTTACCATCGTGGGCGATCTTACGGTAGATCCTGGTAGGGGAGTACTCATTTATGGGCGACACTGTAATAACAACGATTTATTCAATAAGTTGAACTAGAGTTTGAAAAAAACTACTGATATTCAAAGAGTTTCTCGATCACACAATGTTTCAGCCGATCCATTCTACGGCCTTCTTCAATTGTACTATCGGTATCTAAAGAGAGGAACTCTTTTTCCGGTAGAATCGGCTTGATTGTCCGAAAAACTCTTTGAGTGACACTTTTCAAAATTGAAAACAAACTACTGATAATTCTATAATGCTATAAGGCTTTGCAAAACACGAAGGGACACTTGGCGTCGCATCGGTTTGAAGAAAGCTTAGGCTTTAAATTCTAGATTCGAACAGCAAAATACATGCGTCAAAGTGCAAACGTGTAAAGGACTCTCAGTAACAAAACATCATAGCCAGACTTAATGGAGACAATACATTTTATGTATGTATCTTATTTTGATTTTTCCGCTAACTCCACAACATATCTTTTGTTAGCATCAATGAAACGACAACATCATTTTTTTCTGAACACCATTTAAGTGGCAACATCTTACGCTTTAAGTAATAAAACTGACAAAACACTTAATGTAACTACGGTGTGGGGTCAGATATTGGTGGAATCTGATTTGGCCATCGATAAGGCTGAAATCTGAAGTGTCCTCTCATATATTAATAGAATTAACTGCACGAAATATTCAGAAAATGTCTCACCAACCCTATAATTGTTTTTTTGCTTTAAGTCTCAGAGCGAAATTCTCCGAAATTGTTTGAGAAATAATAGAATTTTGTTGACTGCCCAAAATGTTAGGAAACTTCTCACCAACATCATAAGTTGTTTTGCTTTGAGTGTCAGAGTAAAATTCTTCGTAATTTTCTCGGTGATTGGTCAAAACATTGAGTTACAATTACATTAGTTTCTTTCCTTGGAAGGGAATGAAATGCCACAAACCAAGAAGGTTTGAGATCGGAATAAGTTGCGGTGAGCAGAAGTTCCTCAAATTTTCTTGTAAAACATGCGTTTTATAAGACACAAAATATAGTAAAATAATCTATATTATAATAAGCAATAATGTCCGGCTGTCCATCAGTTACGCTTGAAGAATAAACATTTTTGTCAAGGGAGATAACTGTTAAATGCTAAAGGAGAGTAATCTCCCTTATTTATTTATTTATTTGCAAATGCGTTAGAAAATCCCGATGTTGTTGCGTTAGGGTTGAATTCTTCTTAAATTACCCCTTGAACAATAGAGAGAAACAGGGTAGGCTACGCCAAACGGTAGGGGGTGAAACAAAGAATTTCACCAAAGGACAACGGCTGAATTCGGTCGTTGAGAAAGTAAAATGTAATTGAGTTAGCTTTTGAGCGTCTGTGAACTTAAGATTTTGCTAAGTGCCTGGGATAGTCGTCACAGGCAATTTCCATGAGTTTTCTTCAGACACTACAGGCCTTTAGATTTCCACCCCACGTATACCGTTAGCAAAGTAATTAAGAGTTCGTTTTTTTTATCTCAAAAGATATAAGGAGATTAAGTAAAACTATTTCACTGCAGTTGACAGTTTGCTAGAAATACCTAAATACAACCACAAAAATGTATATAAAAATAGTCCAATAACCTAGTTTCCTCTGTGCAGGTAAAAATAGTATAATAAAACAAAAAGTAAAAAAAAAGTCTTGACGTAATCACTTGAACATTGCTGATGATAATCCGACGGATCAGCCATTCATTTAAACCGCACTAACAATTAATGGATTATCTCAACAGACGACAGAGCAGAGACATAATAAAAAATACCCGTTCATATTTATACGAACAGAGTGTGGCTGAGAAAGAGAAAAGAAGAGGAGAGGCCTGAATGAAAGGAAGCAGACGATAGCTTCCAGCTCTGTAGAAAAGAACTATTTTGCACATTACGTCATTCATTTCTTGTCGCTCGCCGCCAGGCCAGTCAAGAGGGTAGGGTAGGGTTGGCCTTTGGCTTGCGTTATTCAGCGTAGTGTGGGGAATGGTCTCCTCCCTAGTAGGATCAACGGGATCGCCACGGGAGGCTTTTTATATGAACCTCAGTTGCTTGCGGCAATTGGTGTTCCTAGGTGGTCACCCATCTACATACTGACCGTGCTCGACATTGCTAAATCTCGGTGATCTTACGAGAACCGGCGTATCCAAAGCGATGTAGCCGTAACCTGTGCCCAGTGTTGTCAACTCAAAAAATATTTTGACTGCCAAAAAGCACATAAATAGTTTGACTGCCAAAAAGCACATAAAAAAGCGCAAACGGCCAAAATGTTTTATATGGCTATAGTTTTTGAGATAATGGGTAACCCCTCAAATTTTGATTTTACACCAATATAGTGGAGTACAAAGCTACTGGGGTACTCTCACATTCGCTTTGGATTCTTGTTAAAGTTTAATTTTTGATACCACATTAAATCTGAAATCAGTTAGATAAGCAAATACCTAAAGATACATTTAGCAACAAAGGTATATAGGTGAAAACAGTGTTGCCAACTCAAAAAATATTTTCGCGCTAGTTTGCTAAAGCGCTAAACTTTTTTAAATAGCCAGAAATGGCCAAAAAACGGCCAAATGTTTTAGGCGAAAACGCGGTAATTTAGCGCTTTTTGCACTGCCAAAACGCGAAACGCGCCAAATTGGCAACACCGCCAGCACCTTACGTAAGATGCTATGAATACATTTCCTTTAGAATCCTATTTAAAGTATCCCAAAGAGTTGTTCTTTAACCCTTGTATAAATTCTGACTACTGTTAATAGTTTTATCACAACTCAACTGTGGCTGTCACTCTATGGCATCGAGCAAACAGCGCTAATCGGGAATTTAAAAAAGATAAGCTCCAGATGAGATTCGAACTTACGTCCTTCTTGTCAGAGGGAAGCCTGGTTTACGGTCATCTGTTTTGACCACTAGGCCAAGACTGGCAAACTATGGGGAAGGCCTGCGTCTAACAACGTACTTTAAAAGAATGATGACAGGGCCGTCTGAACCGGGGCTGAGGGGGCTTCAGCTCTCCAATTTCGAAAAATGCTACAAAAAGCTAGCTTTAAGATTACAGAAAGAGTAAATAAACCAATTATCCCTTTCAATTATTTTTGCTAGTTCATAGGTGTATAATAGACCTATCCAGTCTCAATTTCAATTTGATAAAACAAGGGGGAAAACCTTGACCTCTAGTTATCTTTGATTCCCAACGCGCATGGTTGTTTTAGAAATACACGATTTATCTTTGACTTTCTTTAAATTTTGAATCGAAATGTCTTTGTTCGAGTGAATTGCACGGAGAAAGTAAAACTAAAAGAAATTGCTGTAAATGAATATAAACAACTCAGTTATAATTGTTCAGTCAATATGATTAATAAAAGAAAATCTCTGTAGATGACTTGAAAAATACATTGATTTCTGACAGATTTTGAAGCTCTATTTTCAAAAATCCCCATAGCAGCCTTTTGTTCATAATTATCTTCATCGATTAGATATCTGAATATCATCATATATCATCAATTAAATATTGCACTTTTTACAATAGGGGTGTTTTCCAAAGATCTAAAGGGTGTGGTCTTAAAAAATTCCGCTTTGCTCGCAGCCACCCATATTAATTTCGCTCCGACGGCCATGGATGATGGTGATGATGACATTTTAAATTAAATAGTAATTACAATAAAATCATCTTTTAAATTGTGACAGAAATCGTTTTTTTTAAGTTTATAAAACGTCATTGAAGTAAATCTTATAGAAAAGGTAGGACTATTTAATCGTAGTTAACTATTTTCTACTTAGAGAAAATTACCTTCAACATAAATAATTATCCAATGATATTGAGAAAAAATATCATCTTTTAAATTGTGACTGAAATCGATTTTTTTTTATTAAATTTATAAAACGTCATTGAAGTAAATCTTATAGAAAAGGTAGGACTATTTAATCGTAGTCAACTATTTTCTACTTAGAGAAAATTACCTTCAACATAAATAATTATCCAATGACATTGAAATCTGAAAAAAAATAGTTCGTTTAACCAAAAAGGCATTCGTAAAAACAAAACATTCAAATCACTGCAATGAGCAAACATCAAACTACAATCAAAGAGACGAATTTATCATTGCTACCGCGATTAACCTACCAGAATGCCTTTACTATGGCTGCAGCAGCAATTGAAAGAAACAGACGACAGAGAGAATTGTGGGGAGAAGAACAGAAGTAATCCTAAATGCGAGCTTCAGCAAACAGGCGCAATACCGAAGATTTGGACATGCAAATTCATTCAAATAGGTTTTCGGACTATCGAACTCATTATTCTTATTAACATTACGACCATCCCATTCTACGGCCTTCCTCAAGTGTACTATCCATATATAAAAGAGAAGTATGAGTTCGATTTCCAAGAAAAGCTTTTTGAATGTTAGTGACTTTTCTCAAAGGTATAGTCAATGCAAATTCATGCTCATTCGGTCTAAGAAATTAGCAAGAGTACAGCGGAATCTAAAAGTTGGGCAGGAGAAAGGTGGTATATTTATATCAGGCGATTCACAGGCAATGAGAAGAAATGCCACACGCTGGCCAAAACACTGAGAGAACTTCAGAGGGAACTACAACCTCTATTCCGAGCATGTTGAGAGCAGTAACTGGGGCCTCCACTCCAGCTGTTGCGGATTCGCTGGCGGCTTCCACAACGGACTCGGCGGCGGCTTCCAAAATGGATTCAGTGGCTGCCTCTGCTACAGCCTCACTGGCGGCCTCGGTTACAGCCTCTACCACGGCCTCACTGGCGGCCTCGGTTACCGCCTCTAGCACGGCCTCACTGGCAGCTCCAGTTACCGCCTCTAGCACGGCATCGCTAAGAGGCTCTGCTGCTGCCTCCACAATAGATTCTCCGATTGCTTCGGCAGCTGCTTCAGCCACAGATTCGAATGTTGCTTCGGCGACTGCGTCAGCCAAAGATTCCGTGGCCGCTGCCATCACAGACTCTACGGCTGCCTCAGTGATCGACTCAGCTGCGGCGTCGACAAGCGATTCGCTGACGACCTCAGCGGCTGCTTCGGCGACAGATTCGACAGCTGCCTCGGCCACGGATTCCGCAGCGGCCTCATTCAATGCCCCGGCTGCCACCTCAGCTACAGACTCGGCACCGGCAGCGGCGACATCGACAACCTTCTTTGCGATGATCTTGACCGCCTTCCGACAAGTACGTTGGACCACTTGAACGACTTCCTCCTCCGTCATTGTTACTATGATGACGACAACAACCTGACTGACTTTCTTTTTCTTGGTCTGCTTTCACTGCCGATCTGAAATATAGACACCAATTCAACATGGCCACTTGTCGAACTCAGATGGAAAAGAGGAACAATACGAAACATTGTTTAAATATAAAATAAAAACTAAATAACAAAACGAGAAACCAGCCGCGTTCAATAATTAATTCAACCATAAAACAAAATGGAGTCCAGCCAACAAAAAGTAAGACTAGCCAATTTTATATATTTATGAGATGTATCATTGAATTGTGTCAGGTCGATATACCGGTATTCCCCGCTTTTCGAAAGTAGAGCGTTCGTATAAAAAAAAAACGTTTCGTAAGCCGAAACGGCGTAAATCGAAGAAGCAATTTACATTAATTTATATGGGTTACATTTTTGAATGTTCCCAGACGCGAAAAGTTGCAATGATAGTATGTTCAGCTGAGTCTTCGGGGTTGGGCTGGTGGAAGGTACAGTAGACTGGGGTGTAGGAGTAAGAGGAAAGGGGTGCAAGCTGACTCTATAACGGCTCACTGTGAAACAAATTCTAAACGCTATTTTCGCTTTTCGCCTTTTATTCGTAAACACGAAGAAATGGTGAAAAGTGAATTTTCCAAAAGCGGGGGGAAAACCTGTACTGATATGCTTTCCTTGTAGTGTAGAAAGCAGTGTAGAGAGAGTAGTGTAGAGAGGGGAATGGAAACGTTTTAAGACATTCCAAAGGGAATCAACCAAAAAGACGAATATCTTTTTTGTTAGATTCATATTGGAACTATCTTTGTAATTTGTACATAAATAACTGCTTTGTTTAATATAACGTTTCGTCAGTCCAAAGCTGACATCCTCAGAAAAGTGTAAAACACCTTCCAAATTGTCTCTTCATTCTTATACTGTCGGATGAATTACACTGGTCAACACTAATTTTAATGCCAATGATATCTGAGCGATTTTAGGGTAACTTTGGTGCACTGGTTCCAAATATGGCATCGGCTTTGCTAGATTGGCTCTTTTTCTTTAGATAATAGGTCCCCGTATTTGTGAATTCATCTCGCTCAGCATTCAGGTCCGCTGTCATTTTCACGCAGTGTTGCCAATTTAGCGCGTTTATTTTTGCAGTGCAAAAAGCGCTAAATTAGCGCGTTTTCGCCTAAAATATTTCGGCCGTTTTTGGCCATTTTCTGGTTATTTGGGACCATTTTTAGCGTCTTTATGATGTTTTTCGGCCATTACTGGCTATTTAAAAAAGATTTAGCGCTTTACGGCAGTCAAATTAGCGCGAAAATATTTTTTGAGTTGGCAACACTGTTTTCTCGTATATACCTTTGTTGCTAAATATATCTTTAAGTATTTGGTCATCTGTTTTCAGATTTAATGTCCTATCAAAAATTAACCTTTATCAAGAATCCAAAGCGAAAGTTAAAGTCCCCCAGTAGCTTTTAATTTGAGAGGGTTACCCATTATCTCAAAAACTATAGCCAATTCAGCAAAACTAATGTCATTTTGGGATCCAGCTCCCCCCCAAAAGCTCACCCTAAATACGTTCAAACATCCTTGACAACTAAACAAAAAGTTTATTTTTGTTGTGTTATTAATCCACATTGATACACTGGTCATAAATAATTTCCGTGATAAAAAGGGATAATATCTTCAAATTTTCACTCAATACCAATGATACATAATCCCATGAATATAACAACTTGGTAACTGTTTGTCTGAGATCATCCACGTATATAAAATGCAAGATGTATCCATATTGTGTGTGTGTGTAACACTTTTCAATTAGC
>VCCN01004649.1:1099861-1118309 GCA_006491835.1 Architeuthis dux
CTGTACTCGTTTTCAGGGAGGAAAGGGTTAATCCTGATAACAGACATTAATACTTCCTTCAACTTAGGGTGCTTGATGGGAACATGATCCAAATATGATACTGACATTTATCAGTTGAGAACCTATATTTTCCGGTGCTGGTGTGGGAGACTACTAACGAGCAGCCTAAATTGTAAATAATATTTAAAAAAAAAAAAACTGTGCGGGGGTATCAAATCCTGGAAGCAACCGTACACAGGTTTTGCTCATTTAGCAATTGCTCACACCGGCGCCAGGCCAATATAGGTTCAGCTAATAAATGTCATTCTGTTGGCTATAAAAATCTTCCATCATTTGATTTCAAATTATTGAAAGTAAATAAAAATCCAAGGCAAATTCAATTCAGATGGAACATTTTTTTTCTTTTTTTATTAATGACTGTTTACATGTCTATTGTTGTTGCTTAGCAGCAATCCTCTTGTCTCTCTCTTCAGAAACAGTCAGCCTGACACCCTTGCCTCGGGGCAAAGATACCCAAGGTTTGTTTCCTTTGCCGATCACAAACACGTTCTTGATCCTGAAACAAAACACAAATATACATTAGATAGAGAAATCTTTTTTTTAAATTCAATCTTCAAATTAACAATTTCAGAATGTTTAATTACATCCTGTATTCAACAAAGCACAAGTTATCTATTAAAGCCAAAAGTGTATATAAAATGGCCTAAACAGCCGTAGACAAGATGGAACTACATTCATAAAGACATTGATTTTGAAAAAAGTTTTTTAATTAACATTTATAACGTCCAGAACACTGAAATTGAAAATAATTTTCATAGTTTATTCTAAGATATTATCCCATATTTTCAGTTGCTTTTCAAAGAATAACTAAACCATTATTAATTCGGACTATTTTCCTTCATCACAATTTTTAGCTGCTTTCCAACAAAGCACAAGTTATCTATTAAAGCCAAAAGTGTATATAAAATATGTTGAAGATGGCCTAAACAGCCGTAACATGTGCATCATAAGACAAATTTTATAATCTTAACATTTATAACGTCCAGAACACTAAAATTGAAAATAATTTTCATATTTTATTGTAAAATATCATCCCATTTTTTCAGTTACTTTTCGATCTATCAAAGATTTAAATCAGTTGAAAAATTGTCACCATGGCACACCAAAGAATAACTAAACCATTATTAATTCGGACTATTTTCCTTCATCTCAACTTTTAGCTGCTTCCTATCGCAACTTCAGCAAGTAAATGGTGCAGATTAAAATAAAGAGGTGGCTCCAAGATCCGTATGTACATCTCTCGCCCAAGGAAGCCTGGTAAACGTCAAGCTGCTCTTAACCACCCGAGCTACAAGAACTGCAGATGGGAATAGGATCAAAGCCAACCCCAAAATTTCTGTTTTTGTTACTGTACTGGTATCAGTGAAGCAATGTTGTTTTTTTTAATTATTAGATAAAGTATTGTAAGCCATTATTAGTTTTGACTGTTGATTTTAATATGTTCAGAGAAATAAAACTGACAAATGCTCAAAATAATTTATAGAATAAAAGTTCAAATGTATCTTTACTTGGTAATGCTGCCCAGCAAGAAGAAGTGTCGGGTAGCGACCGTATTAAAGATTTTATTTAGGCAATATTTTGACCAAAGATATCAGAGGAGGACATATTTGGCTTCGATGTATGCCATTGGAAATGCTGTTCAAAGGAATCTCTCAATTTCAATTTTTACAAAAGTTTAAAAATAATATCCTAATTGTGATTTCCACCAAAGGAAAGAATCATCACTAAATAAGATCCATTTACTTGGTCGTGATAATCTTGCCAACACAGAGTGTAAAGGGGCTTACGCCATCTCTTTTCCAATCGCAACAAAATCGGGTCACAGAAATGGTGGAATGCAAGTTGGGACAACAGATCCCAAACAATTTTATATTTAAATGAAGAATTCTCAATGAACTAATAAACACCAGACTTACCTAGTGGCAAAGATGTGGCCAAGTGTGTCTTTGATATGGACAATATCAAATGATCCTGGATGTCTATCTCTGTGAGTAATGACACCAACTCGGCCAATGTTGTGACCTCCAGTAATCATACACAGGTTACCTAAAGAGACAAAGGGGGAAAAGAACATTAAAAACATCTGAGCTGACAAAGCCACCATTTTGGTGAGCAGAAGATTGTGCAACAAATTAGATTCAAATAGTAAAGTTTTCAAAACCAACGCAGAAGCCATTGTACAAAACAGCTAAAGTCAACTTAGATTCTCTTTGCAAAACTGATTCTTTCGAAGCTCAAATACACTTAATTGCTGTAGGAAAACGAGTGACAGTTCCACACATTTAGGGACCTTACTACTGAAAACCCTAATAAAGAAAGGCAGTTAATTACATTATGGTAAAGAAACAGGTTTACATATGCAAATGGGCTTTGGGTGTAGGGAAGGCCATCCAGAATGGGTGACACCCCTAGCCCATAAGTTAACTACAAAGCTTAGCTAGTGAAAACTGAGCTCAGTGGTTTTTCTATAGTTCTGAAGACAAGAAAATTGACAAAACGCTCAAAAAATAATTAATAGAATAAAATAATGTCAAAATGTATCTTTACTTGGTAATGCTGCCCAGCAAGATGAAGTGTCGGGTAGCGACCGTATTAAAGAATTTATTTAGGCAATATTTTGACCAAAGATATCAGAACAGACATTTTGGCTTCGATGTATGCCATTAGAAATTTCTTTTTTAGAAAAAAAAAAAAGGATCCTAATTGTCAATGGGACAGAATCACTCCAGATAAGATCTACTTTGCCAACAAAGATTGGGAAAAGGCTTAATCCTGGTTCAGTTTTTCGAATCTTAAATTAGTGTCACATAAAATGGTGAAAGGCAAGTTGGGGGAAGGAGGTGGAGGATATATTTGGCTTTGATGTATCCCATTGAAAATGCTGTTCAAAAGTCAGGTCTCAATTTTAATTCTCACAAAAGCAAGGAAATCCTAATTGTGTCAATCCACCATTGGACACAATCACCCCAGATAACACCTATTTGGTTTCCTTCCTTTTGTCAACAGCGGGAAAGGTTTAATCCGTTTTTTCTAATATTAAACGTTACGGAAATTATGAAATTACATTATGTTTAAAAAAAAGATACCCCACCCCTCTAAATTCATGAAAAATAATTCAACTTAAATTATAGATCAAGAACAAACAAAAGGTTGCAGGAGTACAACTAAATCTCAAATGCAGTTTACTAAAAACCAAACTTACCAGAATCAAATTTAATAAACTCTTTAATTTTCATTGAAGCCAGATCCAGCAGAATACTGTCATTCACTTTGATGAGTGGGTCAGGATAACGAATAGTACGACCGTCATGTGTAACCAAGAATGGAATTCCCTTGGGACCGGTTTGGACCTTCCTTACACGGCACAGTTTGTACTGAAAAACACACACAAGATGGAGAGAAAGAAAAATTAACAAAATGCTCACAATTATCTCGATTATATTTATTGTCTGGGTGTGCACAACTCAGCTAAATAGAAATTGAAATTCACCCGGTGGAGGATCTTTTTCCATCTACTTACTCGCTACACAGCTATCCGTGTCAAGTGAAAACATCTATATAATCTGACTGATATGCATGAACCAATATAGCTAAGTTTAGTAATTTGCAGGAAGTAAATTTCTAGCAACTATCACCCTAAAGGAAAAATTATCATTTATCTGTACATAAAATATACTTATAATAGCTTAATGAGGTTTAATTTAGAATATAGGTCTTAAAAAGATTTTCAAATATCAAAAGATTAAGTTGGGAACATCCCACTTCCACTAAAATCAAGGGAGGTAATCCAGATAGCGACTTGGACCTTATTTTACTAAACCTTTGCACAAATGATATTTTTTTCTCAATACAGTTTTCCTATGAATTTACATTTTTGGATTAGATATTTGTATACAATGTCCAGAACCTACAATACCGATTTCCAATGCACGGGCACTGGGAGATGCCAAATTTTAATGTCTGAGCAATGAAAGATGCTCCCGGAGTGTGCAAAAAGATTTTCTTGGCATGATGGGATTCCCTGCTAGTCTATATAAAATAATGTTCAAATGTATCTTTACTTGGTAATGCTGCCCAGCTGAATGAAGTGTTGGGTAGCGACCGTCTGAAAGAATTTATTTAGGCAATATTTTGACCAAAGATATCACAGGAAAGACATTTTGGCTTCGATGTATGCCATACACTCACTGACCCATCATTGTCTATTGCAGTCAAAAGTCGTTTAATGAAGAGCGTACAATCAAACTGTCCGTTGTCTCAACATCTTAATTTTTTGGTGGGGTCCACAGGAACAGGTTTGTAGCAATTCCTATTGTCCCTCACCCTTTGAAACTTTCCAGGAACAGATGTTGGATGCAAAGAGTTGGAAAACACAAATGAGAGATCACCAATATAGTGTTGCCATGTAGGATATTTTTTTTTATTCCAAATATAATCTATCGATTCACAAGCTTCTGCTATAATTCAGAGGATAATTCAAAGTGACTGGGGGAAAAATGTGGCTTATTCTCTAACGAGGAATGAGTATCACATCCTAGCGGACAGAGCTGAACCTCCATCCCAGGTTCTGCTACTTCGTTAACTCGGTCTGTCCGGGGCAGCTGCCGCAATGACCGATTACTATTTCATTTTGCCCATAATTAGACAGCTTTATAATAAGAATTAGTTTAATTGTATAACTGTACAGCTGCTGCTGTGTATTTGTTACTCAAAGAAAGCAACGAAAATAATTAGGAATCATTTGAAATTCCTATTACCTAATAGGAATAGGTGACATTCTTAAGCTGTAAACTAATCACTCAGCCTAACTACAAGTCACTATTGGTTAGCTGTAAAATCTGACCTCAATGGTTTTTCTATAGTTTGTACTGAAGACAAAATGCTCAAATAGAATAAAATAAAAACAAAGCTGCTCTTAACCACAAAGTATCATAAACAATTAGTTCTGACTGTTGATTTTAGTTTTAAGATGAACACAGAAAAAAATTGAATTCAAAAAGGTGGTGACCTTCCTAACCCGTAAAATAACCACTCAGCCTAACTAGAAGCAGTTACTATCGGTTAGCATGTAAAATCTAACCTCAGTGGTTTTTCTATAGTTCGTACTGAAGACATATGTTGACCAAGGGGAAAAAAAAAAAAAACATTGTCAAAATGCTCAAATAGAATAAAATAAAGTCATGTCAAGCTGCTCTTAACCACGATGAGAGTATCGTAAACCATTATTAGTTGACTAAAATTGACAAATGCTCAAAATAATTTATAGAATAAAAGAATGTATCTTTACTTGGTAATGCTGCCCAGCAAGAAGTGTCGGGTAGCGACCGTATTAAAGATTTTATTTTGGCAATATTTTGACCAAAGATATCAGAACAGACATATTTTGGCTTCGATGTATGCCATTAGAAATTTTAATTTTTACCAAAAGAAAAAAAAAAGATCCTAATTGTCAATTGACCATGGGACAGAATCACCCCAGATAAGATCTACTTTGCTCAACGATGCTATTTTGCCAACAAAGATTGGGAAAAGGCTTAATCCTGGTTCAGTTTTTTGAATCTTAAATTAGTGTCATATAAAATGGTGAAACAATCACAAATTTCTAAACCTTAACAAGGTTTCAGAATCATGTTTGTGCACACATCTAACAATTCTATCAATTAATATAACGAAATGACCATTTCTGTTTGTTACTGTCTTTAACAATACTCTGCAATATCAAATTTTTCACAAATATAAAAACCTGCTGGCCTGTGTTGTGTACTGTAATATGGAATGCCAGATTGTTAAAAAAAAGAATTCCAATTGTATGTTACTCACCTTGGCTTCATCAGGCTTGATACGGTGAATAGCAAATCTGCCCTTTGGGTCATAGATCAAGCGGAAATGCTCGTTAGTCTTTTCAATGGTAATGACATCTAAAAAACAGGGGAGAAAAAAAAAAAATTGTTTTCATTAATCATTCTTTCATATCAGATGATTGCAACCAATACTTGAGAAACAGAGGTTCAACCTTTTCTTGCCATGGCATCCCTTCTCAAAAAGTCTCAAGACTTTCATAAGTATATATTTTACAATCACAATGAAATATTTAGAAGAGTCCTATACTCAAATCACGTTACTACTCAAATGGTACATAAACTTCAAAATGCAGAAAGAAATACAATTGAAAGTGTAAAGTTCATAAAAGTAAGATATTATGAAAGTTCTTCAAATAAGCTGAATTGAGTTAACTCTTTCCTCTCTGACAGCCAGGATTAATTACTTCCGACTCCCTTCGTCTAACAATGTGCCTGTGTGCCCCCAAACTAATTTAACAGCCTGTTGCTAAACAAAGAAAATACAATGGGCAGTAAATAAACTGCTACATCTATTAATATTTAATGTATGCTTACTAAATTCTCAGTGATTATTCCCAATGTATCACTTCCAAGTCCAGTGAAATAAAACCATGAAAATGTTAATTTAAAATGGTATTGAATGATTGATATAGCTATGATTTAAATTGAAACGTTTTTTTAAGTCATTTTTTGTTTGTTGCCCAGGAAATAATGCAAATACGAGAGATCACACTTCTACGCATGATCAGGAGGCATTACCAGGGAAGAAAGAGTTATGCTAATATTTAAATAAAGTAAAAATGTTTCTTTAGTTGGTGATGCTACCAAATAGAAGGATATTTGATAGCGACCGTCTGAAAGATTTTATATTGGCATTTTGTTTTCCAACTTTGCTATGGAGGAGCATAATTGAAATTGGATGATGCCGTAAGAAGCTTTTCGGGGGGGGGGGGGTTAATCAGATATTGTCTATAATTTTGACCAGAAGAGTCATTAACATTAGGAGTTTCTTGAACCATTGAACTCATTCTGTTATGTTGTGAAGACAAAAAGAAAATTAAAAAAAAACAAAAAACTACCCATAACCCTTAAGAAAAGTGAATTTGTGTTCATTTTTTGATCTTATGTTCAACTCATGTCTTACATTTTTTATTATCAAAGCACAAATAAAAAGCACTCCATCATACAATGTGTATATGTATGTTGTATGGGTGTGAGGGAATCCAACATAATAAAACAAGGTTGTGACACAAAATGTATACATTAACTCTTAAAATCCTAAAGAGCATGAGGCTGCACAAGTCCTTCCTGCAATACTGCCAGTTTTCACAACAATCTTCCCATAAGTAAAGACACTATAATCATTTGAATGAACAAACCCATTTTTAGCCATTTTCTGCTCAATCATTACAGAACGGAGCTTTGGACTTGATGTTAAGAGTTAAACTACAGACGTCCTCCAATATAAAGCAAGTGGTTGGCAGCGCCCAACAATTCAAAACAGAATTTCCCGTTGAACCCATATTTCAGACTCAACCCCCATCAGCTAAAGTGTAGCAAAGTAGCGTTCAACCCAAAATATCTCATCAAATGGGGTGATAGCGTCCCAGCTACATTGTAAACCCATAGGCGGCACACTCCCACCTCACCACGACTAAGGAATATATTTGCAAAAACATTTCACTAGTCAATGAACAAAACTTTATATACAAAGTCTGCCGTCTTTTACCCACATTGTTATAACATGGTTTGCTTTCTTAGACCCAACAACCGCATTAAAGTCTTAGAAAAATCTATAAATTGCTTTGTCATCAGCATATACGATAATGATACAAACAAAATGACAAATTATTTTCATATTTAGGTGGTTTTGTCCATTAAAACAACACATCGCACACTTGACAAAAAGTAGTCATACGCCAACTTACACCCGATCTTACAAATCGATGGTACATAAAGAGCCTAAAACCCATCAACTGCAGATAGAAGGGGGAAATCAGTCGATCGATTTCTAGGGCTCAACTGGGAATGACAAACATTCATCATGTTATTGTCAGCTTGCTAAAGAGAACGCAGTGTGTCACCAAACAGGGAAGGCAAAAGAGACCCTGGTAGGTTGAGCTAATGACTTTATGAAAGGTTTCGGAAAGGCAAGGAATTCCTATGCACAATAGAAGTTTAAGACAATATGTATATGTCATGGTTGCAATAAGTACACATATTTCACTTCCCCCTATAATGATTGACTTACACCCAGACAGTTGTGAACACACTATAACCAGAACGTAACTCAGCTGTGAATGAGAACACATGGCTGTAATTGGTAATCAATACCTTCCTTATAATTCTTACTAAGGAGAAGTGTTTACCTGGCTTCATATTTCAGGGGGGGTTCATAACTACAGATGAAAATTGATAAAAACAAAAATGTATTTAAGGGGGTTTTGTACTGGATCTTTTTAATCATAATGTTTCTCATTAGTTAATGGACAATTCACTACCCCCCCCCCTGAAATATAATCAGATATTTTTTCACAACAATAAAACTAACACTTATTATGGGACATAGGTAATACTTCCAGGCTAAATAAGGGGTGGGTGTGAGTATTACTTACCCATAAATCCAGATGGATATGTGGGATCAGTTCTAATTTGGCCATCAACCTTAATCAATCTTTGCTTGACGATCTTCTTGACTTCATCCGAAGTGAGCGCGTACTTCAGACGGTTTCTGAGGAACAGAATGAGGGGAAGGCATTCCCTCCACTTGTGTGGTCCGGTGCTGGGTCGGGGAGCCTAGACATTTCAAGAGAATAGGTTCAACCATATTAATAGTAGTTCTTGTTTGTCACATTTAATTAAACATTTGAGAAAGGTGTGTGTGTGTATGTGTTTATGTAATATATGTATGTGTAATAAAATCAATAATAATACTTACGAATACTCCACCGAGTTTAGCCAGCATCCAATGCTTGGGAGCGGACAAGCGCTTAACGTGCTTTCTTCGACCACGGTAACCCTGAAAGATTTACGAATCGACATTTTAATACAAAAGAAATCTTGAGTAAATCGATGAAAAATAATTTGAATATATTTGAAGGAATACAAAAGACGTGCTCATTTTATATTAATATTTACGGCGTCAAATATTAAATCACCCAATGAAAAAAAAGTTACAAGTTATCAAATGTTTAGGTCATCCTTTTCGAAACGTGAGACCGGTACATTTTCGGTGATTTCTGCTACAGAAGAGCAATCTGCTTTATTCGCAAAGAGTTTTAATAATACAATGTTTACTCACGATGACCACGGTTTGCCCTGTGACTGAGGTCGTATTAAGTTTTCAAATCTAGAACTTCGAATAATACCGACCAATACAAGCTATTCCTACTAGGAACATTGGCGCAATACAATCTTCCTACTCCATTTTTTGCACTTGTGTCGTACTTAGCTAAGCTTAATAAATATCAATAATATAACAGAACAGGTGGAATAGATATATTTTTTCCTTAAACGACTGGGGAGCAGTGACACCATTTTGAATTATAGTGATGTCCTTAAATCTGCCCAGGAAAATTTTAAATGTCGTTTACAAATTCCTTAGCTAAATCACTTTGGATATAAGTTAATCGGTATTAAATTTAAGTACATTATTCGGAGAATTGATAGACCTAAGTAAATGATATAACGTGTTATAACTTATAACAGTCCGGTTTCCCTGTTCCAGACAGGTTGATTGACACACGTGTGCATAATTAGTTTTTTTAAATATCTACATCTTCCGTGCAAGTTTTTACTTTGTTATTAATAAAAAAATAACATGAATTAAATATCAAATCATTCAGGATTGTTCAATTAGTTTATAACAGACTTTTTAAATAAATAAACCACAAACAAAAAAAGACAAAAGACCACGTACTTCCTAAATCTCATTAAGCACATTTTTAGATTTCTTATCGCAATGTTGAACATCATTCAATACAAAAAATACGAAGGCGGAGTTAATATCTTATTTGCACACAAAACAAGAGATTAATTAAAGATTTCTCTTCAATTTGAGGATAAAAAGAAAGGAATCTTCGCCATTACTACAAGACAAGTTTTGAGTTTGAATAAAATGGCGATTCAAGCCAATTGTTAGACTTATTAAAAGATATTTTATGAGAAATTTACAACTTAGTCACAGTCAATATTTCGATGTTTTAAAAGGGGACAGTTGTAGGCGAAATATTTACTTTAATGAAATCACGACAATTAACAGATTATTAACGAAAGTTACACATGTGACGGTCCTAAAATTATTGAAGCCAGCATGGCGATGAGCCGGGATGCAAAAATATAATGCACAAATTTACTATTAAAAAATAGGAAAACACGCAAAATAATAAAATATAAACATGCCATGATATCTCAGGGTTGAAACAAATCTATAATAAACCGACGAAAGGGTCTTTTAAATGCAGATGGAACCAGATTTTGAAGAGACAAAAATCATCTATACTCACCATGTTGAAGACTTGTGACTAAAAGACCGATTAGGTACAATCTGCGCAAGCGCACAACTCCGAAATGAGGCTGAGTTCCGGTCTGTCTTTTCCGTTTCCGTTAAAAAATCAAAGATGGCCGAGAATGAAAATAAAGTCAGGATAGTTTGTAACGAGACATTTGATTAGATGATTATGAATGTAAATGGACCAATCAGAACGTGTTTGTTTTGATAGTTTTGGCTCGTCGATTTTTTTTTCCCCGGAGTTATCGATGTTGCCATTTTGGCCATTTTATGGCCAGATTTGACAAATTTAGCCATGAACCATGGTTTGGCCATATTTAATTTTTGGCCATTTTTTGGCTGTTTTTCATTTACTTGAAATATTTTTTGTTTTAAATGTGAAAAAAAATTTTTCGCAAGTAATTTTTTTCTGTTTTCCATCCATAAGACATTTGTAGTGAACAAATAAGTTGACTTTTTGTTGCAGTAATATTTTTAATAAATTCTTATTTTTGGTTTGTATTGCAGTATTGCAATGTTTTATAAACAATTTATTAATTTTGACTAATTACTTTCATCTTAATTTTTAGTTGTATTTTTTTAAAAATACGTAGTAAAATTTCTTTTTAAATTGGGTTACAATACTTCATTTAATCTAACTACAATTGAATAAATATGTGTGTGTATGCACCGCGGTTACTCGACAACCATCCATTCTACAAAGTTGAAACTCGTCAGATATATTAGTCAGCGCACAAGGCAGTGCAGTGTTGAGTTCGAGTGTTTTTTGGGGTCAGTGGTTCCCGAGAAATATAATAATAATAATAATAATAATAATAATAAATAAAATAGTAAAGATTATAGATCTCTCTTCTTAGTTTCTATAAATAATCTCCCTTGACTTCCTTCCGCTATTTAGAATTATCTAAATCTAGATATAAAATATCTAAATTGGCAACACTGAAGAGAAGTAACCGAAATACTTCGAGGCCGTAATTTCGTACGACGGACGGAAAATTATTTCACTTGACAATTATGTCAGACTGTTCCACACACCGTAAAGTCCGGTCCCGTCAAAAGGTGCACCTTTGGAACGGGCAATTCCCTAGTAATGATTAAATGGTTCTATAAACAATTTTTATTTTGGCCGTTTTTGGCTACTTTTTGCCTGTTTTTGGCCAGAAACGTCTCCTACTATCTGGCAACCCTGGGAGTTATCCCCCCTTGTTGATCGTTTTTTTTTTTTTTTTTAAAGACGATAGGGTTTATTTTGCCCGAAGATTTCACTTGTAACACAACAGCGTAGTTATTTATCAACACAAACCCTGAACTTAAGGATTAATTGTGGCCCTGATATGTAAATATGGACGAGGAAGGGAGTAATCGTGACTGTGGGGCGGCCGGTTTCGACGAAGAGGACGGAGAAGAATCACCTTTTAGGCTCCTCGATTGTTATTCGGTGGGTCGTCATGTTGTCGAACATCATCATCATGGACCCGAAGATGAAAACGAAGACGACGATGATGATGATGATGAAGAGGATATGTCTTCAATGACTGCTGTCTTTATTGAATCTGATATGGACGATGCAGTTAATACATCTTCTCATCATCATTACAGGGATGGAATATTAATTGGAGATGAAAGAAACCCCAATACCAACGGTTCTACTACTGCTTTTGGCCATCATCATCTCATCCTGAAAAGGGAAGACGATGATGATATTGAACAAACACAGTTCTCGGCTTCGGCTCTTGAGACCTCGATTGGAGGGTAAGTTTATATAAATACTATAAGATTTTTCTTGCTTTTTAAAAATTTGTTAATTGAACTAACCATTTACTTATATCATAAAAGGCTAATCTTCGCTTTACAGATAGTGATACTAACAGAAAAAGATTTAGTAGTTAAGAGATTACTAATCGTAATCATTTCTTTCGTGATCTGTTGTATCTTTACGTGTTGTTCAAATCAGCTGTGTAAGCCCGTACCGGATAAAGGGGTGGGCTGAAGCCGGGGCCACACCAATATTAAAGGGGGCCCCCCATATTAATGGGGACTCCAATATTAGTTAACTGAAAGAAATTGTCATTAAAAAAAAAGTTCGTAAACTTACGATGTAATAATATAAGTATGTAGATTGTAGATGAAATTCAATAGATTACAAATTCAATTCAATTCAATAGAATTTCTTGTTTACTGTTTACTTACCCTACTAGTAATCATTTTGATTGGGGGGTCCCGTTTGAATTACAGCCAGGGGTGAGGGGCCCCATGCAACTATAATCCGACCCTGGTGTTAGCTAAGGTTAAGGTATATTCTTGTTATTATTACTTATTTAACTACTCACTTAATAAGGATAGTCTTCACTTTTTACCTATACTAGAAAAATTAAAAGAAAAGACGATATTATTAGACAAACCCAGTTGTTAGCTGTGTAAGCCTGTACCGGATTAAGGGGTCGGCTGAAGCCGGTGCCCCCCCCCCTATATTAAAGGGGACCTCAAAATTAGTTAACTGAAAAGAATTGTCATGAGAAAAGTTCGTAAGCTTACGATGTAATAATATAAGTATGTAGATGAAATTCAATAGAATTTCTTGTTTACAGTTGAGTTTACTTACTAGTAATTTTGATTGGGGTCCCATTTGAATTACAGCCAGGGGTCCCATGCAACCATAATCCAGCCCTAGTGTTAGCTAAGGTATATTCTTGTTATTATTATTTACATAATACCTATCATAAGGATAGTCTTCACTTTTTACCTATACTAGAAAAATTAAAAGGAAAAACGATATTATTAGACAAACCCAGTTGTTCTATCAGTTGTGTAAACCCGTACCGGATTAATGGGTGGGCTGAAGCCGGGGACCCTCAATATTAAAAGAGGCCCCAATATTAAAGGGACCCTCAAAATTAGTTAACTGAAAAGAATTGCCATTAAAAAAAGTTCGTAAACTTACGATGTAATAATATAAGTATGTGGATGAAATTCAATATACTTACATAAATACAATTCAATTCGATAGAATTTCTTGTTTACAGTTTTGAGTTTACTTACACTACTAGTAATTTTGATTGGGGGGGGGCGGTCCCGTTTGAATTGCAGCCAGGGGTGAGGGGGTCCCATGCAACCATAATCCAACCCTGGTGTTAGCTAAGGTTAAGGTATATTCTTGTTATTATTACTTATTTAACTAACTACTTAATACGTATAATAAAGATCGTCTTCACTTTTTACCTATATTAGAAAACTTTAAAGGAAAGACGATATTATTAGACAAACCCATTTGTTCTAATCAGTTGTGTAAACCCGTACCGGATTAAGGGGTGGGCTGAAGCCGGGGACCCTCAATATTAAAGGGGACCCCAATATTAGTTAACTGAAAAGAAATCCCATGAGAAACGTTCATAAACTTACGATGTAATAATATATGTAGATGAAATTCTATATACTTTCAATTCAATAGAATTTCTTGTTTACAGTTTTGAGTTTACATACACTACTAGTAATTTTTATTGGGGTCCTGCTTGAATTACAGCCAGGGGTCCCATGCAACCATAATCCAGCCCTAGTGTTAGCTAAGGTATATTCTTGTTGTTATTATTACTTATTTAACTAACTACTTACTTAATACCTATCATAAGGATAGTCTTCACTTTTTACCTATACTAGAAAAATTTAAAGGAAATACGATATTATTAGACAAACCCAGTTTTAGGCTTTGGAGACCTCGATTGGAGGGTAACTGGGTAAGTTAAACCTAACCATAACTTTGTTGGTTTACATTTTTTATTTAACTACTACTTTCGTATCTCTAGTCTTCATTTAACTTTCTGATACGAGTAAAGATTTAGTTAAAAGATAGAAATAGTAATCATTTCTTTCATCTTAACGATCTGTTTTTAGGTAGGGACCTTATTGTTCCGATCAGCTGTGTAAGGTATATTCATGTTATTGTTGTTTATTTCTAATTAACTACTTATTTATCATATAACTACTAGTCTTTACTTTACCTACTGATACTAGAAAAAAATTAGATAATTAAAATAGTAATAGTTATTTCATGGTATATTTAAAACTGGTTTTCGTTTTACTTGCACCAATCAGCTGTGTGTGTGTAAAAAGGTATATTCTTCTCATTGTTTATTTTTTAATTAACTAAGTCATAAGACTAGTCTTTACTTTACTTACGTATACTATAAAAAAAATTAAATACTTATATTTCTTTCATTATGGTACAAAGGCGGATCCAGCCTGTTGTGCTGACCGTCTTCTAAAACCTTTTAGGGGGATCTGGGGGCATGCTCCCCCAGAAAGTTTTGAAAATTATGTAGCCAAGATTGGCTAAAATTGCGTCTCAGGGCATATCAGCTACTGAAATTAAGATAAATAAAAAGTTTCGAAAAAATTCTCAGGGTCTTGAAGGCTGTCGTGTTGAGACGAAAAGATTTAAAACTCTGAAGACGCTCAGTAAACAGTATAAATAAAAAGTTTCGAAAAGATTCTCAGGGTTTTGAAGGCTGTCGTGTTGAGACGAAAAGATTTAAAACTCTGAAGACGCTCAGAAAACAGTATAATTAAAAAAATTCGGGAAAATTCTCAGGGTCTTCCAGAAGAGCCCCTAGATCCGCCCCTGTGATATAACGATCTGTTTTTACCTTATCAATCAGCTGTGTAAAGTATATTCTTTGTCTGTTATTATATACTCTAACTTTAAAAATCATACCTAAATCTTTGCCCTTATGATATTTTTTACTGTTAATTCATGTTTATTTATAGGACTGTTTAGTTTTACGTACCTACGTAAACTGAACAATGAACATGGATCAACATATTAGTCGCTTTTTTCTGTTCTTTTTGCCACCACATACATTTTTAATTAACTACTTACTTGCTTTTCTTACCATTAAGACTAGTTTTCACATTACCTACTGACAAGAAAACAAATTAAATCATCAAAAGATAGAAATACTAATTGTAGTTTCTTTCATGGTATATTCTAAACTTCACGATTTGTATTTATAAATAAGTAGTTAATTAAAAAACAAAAGCAAAGTTATGATTAAATATTAACAGAATTATGTATAGCTGACTGGAATAATAAGTAAATGAGTTACTGTAAAAACAGATCATGCAGTTTAGAATATACCTTGATGAAAGAAATAACAATTAGTATATCTTTTGATTAGTTAATTTTGTTCTTGTCAGGTAAAGTGAATACTATTTCCTGTTAGTATTTAATAACTTAACTACTTATTTATCATAAGACTTTTGACTTTACTTACTAATACTAGAAAAAATAAAATAGATCTGTTTTCCTTTGTTGTTCTAATCACCTGTAAGGTCTTCCTGTTTAGTGTTTACTATTTATTTTTTTCTTAGACATATCTTTCCAATCATACTTCAAGCTTTTACCATTGTTTTTTCTGTCAATGTGTTTATTTGTTGAACTAAGAACATAAATGGATCATATTAGTCTTTTTTCTGTTCTTTACCACCAAACATACATTTTTTAAATTAATTTTCTTTTTTATTTTGCTACTATTTACCGTCTCGGGCCGGTTTCCCTTCGGCAGTGAGTAAATAAATTAACAGTAATCGGAATAAAGAATAAGTTTCCGGTGCGAATCGAACTCACGGCCCTCTATGTCCCGGGGAGCTCGGTTAACGCCCGGCCGCTCTTAGCTACAGGAACTCCGTGGCAAGCGATACACGAGTTCAAATCAAACCTTTAAAACTCATCCCCCTATCACGATCTCTTGTGCCATGCATTTTCTAATTGACTATTTAGTACTTACTTATCACAAGGCTAGTCTTCAGTCTTCACTTTACCTACTGATACTAGAAAAATCTAAATAATTAAAAGATGAAGATAGCAATTTTAATTAATTTATTTCATCATAGTATATTTTAAACTTTAACTTAGTTATGTTTTTACTAGGTAGGTATAGGTACCTTGTTGTTACGATCAGCTATGTAGTAGTGTAAGCTATATTCCTGGTCTATTATTTACTAACATAACATAGTGTGTTAACGCATTTATAAAAAAACATACTCATAGCTTTTCTATTATTGGTATTTTTTACTATCAATTTCTGTTTATTAGAACTGTTCAGTATTGCAGTAGTAGTAACAAATGGTACCACATTAAGTTAGTCTCTCCCCCCTGCTCTTTACCACATACCCCTAACCTTTACCACCTCTCACATACCTACGTACTTCTTGCTTGCTTGCTTAGTAATTAAATAAAAGCTTATATAACTTATTGGTTGTTAACTTGTTCGTATTGTCATCATTCATTATTATTATTTACATATTTCAAAGCATTCACTTCCTGGTCTATCAAAGTTGACTTATCACTCACTAGTGGAAGGAAATAGTACTAAAAAGCCTGTAGTTATTTTAATTCTTAATTTTGTAAATACAATATCCATGTTATTTATTGCAACAATAACACAAAATCATCCGAGCAAGCAAATAGACATTTACAAAATCTTCATTCTTTTGTGATTAATATGTTATTCCATAGTTTAAATGTCACAAAACATGGTATTCAATGTGAGAGACAAACTACAGATCTGGTCGTTATGTAATTCCGTACTTCAATCATATAAAAAGTGGGTCGTTTACTATCACTATAAGTCACTACTAATAAACTTACTGTTAGCAATGTTGCCAATTTAGCGCGTGTCTTATTTTGGCAGTGCAAAAAGCGCTAAATTAGCGCGTTTCCGCCTAAAAGATTTTGGCCGTTTTTGGCCATTCTTAGATCCTTTTTTTTTTTTTTTGGCCATTCTTAGCTCCTTTTTTTTTTTTGGCCATTTTTGGCTATTTAAAATAAATTTACCCCTTTTTAGCAGTCAAACTAGCGCGAAAATATTGTTTGAGTTGGCAACACTGTTAGTCTTCTTAGTAGCAAGTTTTAAACATTACCATTTTTTTTTTTTTTTAAAGCAAGTTAATTTTTTTAATGTATTTTTCCCGTAACCATTTTTAGGTCAGTTTAGTTTCTAATGCTATGATTAAATTTGCTATTACTATTTTTTTCAAATTCTTGAATAATTTGATCGTCTTAAATAAAAAGTGTTTTGTTTTCCAAAATTCCATTCATGTATCGTCGGATTTTTAACGAAAATGACACCAAATGATTTAGTATACTTTTCTTTTTTTTTACCTACCAAAAGATTAAGTAAAAATCATAGCAACACGTTTTGTTTTGGTGCTAAGAAGAAGGGCTCTCTCTTTAATGAATCTAGCACATTTCGGACGCAATTTGTCTACCCCGGACATCTACCCGTTTCTACCCGTGGAAACTTTTATCATTCCGCGCACACATGATGTTAAAAATGACGCACAAAAAAAGAAATAAGAGAATTCATGAAAGAAAAATTCCATATTAAAAAAATCAAAAAAATCTCCATGTTTGCCAGAATTTGATTAAATCGAAAAATCTTAATTCGGAAGTTTAGTTTTACTTTTATAAAGCGGTACGCAATGATGGTATTAATTAAAAGAAGCTAACCAGAAGAGAAAAGCCATACTTCCGTAAAAATGGCGCAAGATATGTGCCCACTTTATCACTATAGTTACATTGTAAATAGAACCTTCTTCGTAAAAACTGACACAAAAAACAGTTTTAAAAAAAATTAGGTAAAGATCCGTTAACCAAGTCTAAAAAACAAACATTTTTTTTTCCTCCAGTACTTTTTTGTGCTTTTAATTCTTTAGACCCTAACAATCTTCCTGGAATTATTAGTTTTTTAAAAAAAAAATTCTTTTCAAGTTTTACAAGGGGGGTTCTATTTACAATGTAAATGTTATGGTAAACTCGGCCGTTACTTTCCGTCAGTCGTACTGAAGTGGTGCTTCGAAGCATGCAGTTACTTCCCTTATTTTCTTCGTAAACTTCCGTAAACATTGCATTTTTCTCTCTAGAAACCAATTAATCCAGGAAGGAAGGTTGTTACAGGGTCTAAAGAATTAAAAGCACAAAAAATTACTGGAGAAGAAATGTATTTTCTATGTTTTTTCGACTTGGTTAACGGATGTAGATCTT
>VCCN01004649.1:1124260-1143219 GCA_006491835.1 Architeuthis dux
TCAGAGAGACACATCCACATTTTTAATGAGATGGATGAGCTTAGCTGTTTCCAATAGGAAACTCAATTCTAGGCACAGTTTCAGAGATCCATATACCATTCTCAATTAATAGTCTTGCACGAAATGTTACTTATACTAAAAATAAAAGAGTAATATTGACTCCATTGTAAAATAATATATACGACAGCACAGGGCCAACTAGTTTTATTTCATTTAATGTTACACTTTTAATGAGATGGATGAGCTTGGCCCCTTTCCAATAGGTAACTCAATTCTAGGCACAGTTTCAGAGAGACACATCTGTATACCATTCTCAATTGATAGTCTTGCAGTGAATTTGTTTGAATTGGTTTAATCATTTACTCCTTATTATGTCTAGAATAAACGTATGGTTTTTTTTTTCCTCTCAAAAATAAGTTTT
This sequence comes from Architeuthis dux, assembly GCA_006491835.1. NCBI lineage: Eukaryota > Metazoa > Mollusca > Cephalopoda > Oegopsida > Architeuthidae > Architeuthis > Architeuthis dux. The sequence goes on from VCCN01004649.1 coordinate 1,124,682, forward strand.
TAGTGGGGGTTCAATTTACAATGTAAGTTTATGCTAAATTGGTCCTTTAGTTTGTGTCCGGCAGTGTTCACACTTGTTTTTTTTGGTTTTTTTTTTGTTCTTACATCATAGAGATATGTAACTCAATTTTAGGCATAGACACATTCGCATATCTTTCTCAACTCACATTCTTGCACAAAGATTTATTGGTTACGCAATTTACTGAAAAACCTTTTTCACATCCTTGTTCACAAATCACAACTCCCACGAGTAGCTTTGGCTGGTTGTGATTGCTTAAAAATTCCAATGTTTTTTACAAAACTTGCATACACCCGTAATTTCTTTTGTGCACACCTAGGGGTACATGTACCCCAGTTTGAGAACCACTGCACTAGTACATCTAAACATATGTTGTTTTCTTTTATTCTTTAATGAGAAATGGACATATTCATTAGAAACCATCAACCAAAATTGTCGACATAAATAAAAGTTTTTTCAGTTTTTAAGTTGGTCTGGCTGGTTATGTATCACGTGTACAGCCCGCACCAATGGAGGTAGAGGGAAGAAATTATGTTTAAGGGGGGTTAGCCCTTATAGCACATGGCCTGGGTGTTTCTGTGTCTTTGTCCTGTCGGGTTTAGATTTGTTGAGAAGTGGAAGCCACATCAGGTTGAAATCCGCACTTGTCTGGCTAATGCATTTAGTCGACATTTTGATGTGAGCTGCCTCTTTGATTTTTCTCTGCTTCCAATAATAAGTTCACTGTCAATAATCTGTACTTCCTCTCAAAGAGGAAGGTGCTCGCTGTTCTCTCTCCAGATGTGGTCGGCCATATGCGCTATAAGGGCTAAACCCCCCCCCCACCTTTAAACATAATTTCTGTTTAACCCATCACACTCAGATTTTACACTTGAAGAAGGCCGAAGAATGGATCAGCCGAGACGTCGTGTTTACAACACAAATAACAAGGAGTTCAATCATCTGAAGAACCATTTGAATATTTCTGTGTCATTCACCCTAGAGCAGTGGTTCCCAACCTTTTCGTGTCATTCCCCACTTTTGTCAATAAGATTACTAATATTCCATCCTTCCATTTATTAAGTTGCAACAAAGAATAATTTCAAATAATAACTTTATTTTACGTATAATTAGACAGCTTCATACTAAGAATTAGTTTAATTTTATAATTGTACAGCTGCTGCTATGTATTTGTTATTCAAAGAAAGCAACCGAAAATAATTAGAATTTTAAATTCCAACTTATTACAAAAAAATAAGAATTCTGCTACCGTAACTGGTATACACATCTATGTGATCTCTGTTCTTGGTTTTTTGCTACTAGTTCTTCAATTTGTGAGTCTATTAGTGAGAGAGCACATCTTAAATCATTCTCAACTTGGAGCTTATTTCGAGCCTTCAACTTGATAGATAGAAGTGCAGAAAACCCTATCTCTAGACTCGACTTTTATTTTTACCTAATAGTCTTATTTCCCCCCTTGGACTACCCCCCCCTTTAGTCTTTATCACTAAATTTCCTTGTTTTTTTTTTGGGGGGGGGTTCCATTTTTGTCTTATTCTTCCTTTTGTATAATTTAATCATTTGATATCGTGAGCTCATCTGGCCTTCCCTGCTAGAGGTTCATCATCATATTTCGGTCGGCCTTTTGGCTAAGATCAAAGTGTAGTATCTTTTCTTTGAAACCGCTGTGGCCTCGAAGTTCAGAGAACCATGGCCATTCAGGGGTCCTTGTGGCATGCTCGGGTATCGTCCTGGGAGAAGTTGCACAACACTGGTTTTTTGCTGGGTTTAAGTTATTCATGTGTTCTGACATTTATATGTATCTATGTATCTATCTATGTATCCAGACTTCACCCAGCCCTAACCGTTCATAGTAAAAACTTGCAATTTTGCACACACACACACACACTCCTCTCAATGAGTGGGGAAAATGTTTTTGTTCTTTTTAACACCCCCCCCCCAATATATTCAATATGCAATATAAGCATATGCTAAATTGGTTACTAGTTTGTGCCAGTTTGTTCTTTGACAATTCAGACCTTTTTTAGTGATCACAGTGCAATTTTTTAATTGATCATCCCCAACACAGCATATATGGGTGGCGGTGATTCATAATTTCCCTTGGAATGCTAGTTTTTGTTATGGTTCGTAGGTCTTCGCGTTTGAACCTCTTTAAATCCAGCAAGCTTTGGGACCTGGCCATTGTTGGACGACACAAATTGACCTTTAATTTTAAAACCATTCTTTTTTTTTTTTTTTCAACAAAAAACTTGAAAATTTGCTCGTTTTGTTTCTCTAACTCACACAAACTCTTTACAGAAGTTCCTTCATCTAATGTTTTTCAATAACTCCACCTTTTCAAACATAATGTTTTATGCTTACGCGTTTTAGCACTGACACCATCTTCTGCATTTTTCGGTCGACATCCTGAAGGGCTAAAATACAGCTGAATATCTGAAATTAACACGACTGCGTCACCAAAACACTCGGCTGCAATGTAAACAAAGTTCAACGCCTTAGAGCTGCTAACAACGCCGCCCTGGTGGCAGATTCAAAAGGTGGCAGACCACAGAATGCAGAATTAAAGAGGTTCAACCAGTACTTTGAATATGTGGCGAAGAAGTGGAAATGGACTTGCCCAAGACCAAAAGACCACACATGACCTGCTGTCTGTTTTGCGGTAGAGTCATCGACAGATATGGACGAGGTGGAGTGTCAGTGACCCATATGTGGAGTGCTCGCAACCCGGATGTGGTGAGCTCTTGGCTACAAAAGGCCAGACGTCTGTGATTTGTCGGTCAGTTCTGGGCTTGCCAACCGAATCCACGTTGGAGTTGTACTGTGAATTACGTTGCAGTGTCTTGGATTTCGTGACAGTGGTGATAACTTACCGGCGATAGGTGAGGAGGTGTCCCTTGAAGGTTTCATTCTGGTGCTGCAAATTTGACGTGCCATTTGACTTATTGCATTTGACTCTAGTGTTTTTCCCCACCCCCTTGGAAACTACAGGTAGCAAGAAAAATCTGAAATTGAAGGCTCTGCTGCCCTTAAGGGCTTACTAACCATGTTAACTGAGCAAATTAATTAACCCTTGATGTTTCATTCACCTTTCATTTACCCCACTAGTTTCATTCACCTCCATTTGCCCCATGCCCCCCTCTCCCTGGATCAGGCCATCCCACCTAGGGTGAGGAGGTTTGAAAGTTGGAACCTTATAGTCAATAAAGGATAATGGTGCTGTAACAATTGTTTTATGTAACCCCAACTTAATGTTCACGCATCAAAAGACTTTGTATTATTATTCACTGGTAACAGGGTTGCCACTAAGATATTTTCTGGATATATCCTTTTTGCCCCCCCCCCCCCCCCTCCGGGGATAGGTGGCAGCGGATGCCCATGATTAGAGTACCTCTATTTAGAAAGAGGCATTTGTTGGATTGTGGCACAAGGCCGCATTTATAGAGCACTTTGGCGAAGATCAAGTTCACTATCAATGGTTTGTGAGACCAGCACGTTATTCTCTGCAACAGACATTCTCAACAGGAGTCATATGACACTCCCCGGGGTGGGGCGGGGAGGGTCATGAACTGAAATAATAATAAATGAATTTCCGGCTATCTGTTTGTGTTGTATCCTGTTTGACAGGGGGGGCCCTGCAACCAGAGAAGAGCTTCATGGGTATTTGCTATTTGTTTAGTAACCTATCCTTAGGTATATTTAGTTTCATATTTTGTATTACAATCACTGAACCCCTCCCCCAAACTTCCTTTGAAGCTCAGAGCTTCTTGGCTGTGAACTCTTTCTTACAATGGTTTGCCAAAATATTTCTACTCTTCTGTTCTTACTGTTATGTGTTCAGTGTTCACATGTTCTTACAGTTGTGCGTTCAGTGTTCACACAGTTGTGCGTTCACATGTTCTTATAGTTATACGTTCAGTGTTCACATGTTCTGTGTTAACTGCATAAAATCTTCTGCCATAGATGAAGCCAAGTTTCTTTTTCTTTCCTTACTTATTATTCTTTTTGTCCCTGGCGGGGAGGAAAAAAGCCGGGGACTATCATTCACTATGAGTGTCTGTCGTTGTCAACGTTGTCCTTTTTCTCAATTGGATAACTTTGTTATTCCTTAATATATTTCAATGAAATTTTATATATAGGCTTGTGGAGAGATTCTACTTGGGGGATGGTAAGTTATGGCCAATTCGATTGTTTGTTTATATTTTATAAGCAAAAACATTGTTTTTGTTTACAATTAAACAATGTAATAGTTTGTAGTAGGTTGTTATCAGTTTATTTTAAGGAAATGTTAGTACTGCACAAATCTTCGAGGCAGATACCATGACCGGGTCACTGCATATTCACTGACAACCAACATTATTTGTAAAAAATGAATGGAAAAAGACAAACATCTACATTTCTAAACAGGAAAAATATAATTTGCAATTTTTTTTTACGAATGGCATAAATATTTCTTACAATAAATATAATTCTTATACAAGTTTTTACTTTTTTGTTTTTTTTCTCTTCACATATCGCTTTTTTGTCAAAAGTTTGAGAAGTACATAAATAGCTGAAAACGGCATGGGCCCTCCGCCTAACGATTGCTAAATCTTTAATATATTTTCATTCCAATAAATTCTTTTTAATTCTTAACCTTTTTGTAAGTTTAAAGATCTCAGTAAATATGTATGTCGGTGAATTGTATCTCGATGAATTTTACATCTCGATAAATGTCAGTAATTTGCTGTCTGTGAATCTGCTACCACCATGACCCAGTGTTTGAGATTCTCGGAGTCTGTGAAGCATTTGTAATGGCTATTTTTAACATTTTATAAATTTTAAGTGGTCAGTAATATTTATTTGCTTTATATTCATTGTGAATGATAGTGGTCTGGCAAATTGTCCAAGTTTTATGTTTCAATTCACCCGTAATGGATATTCATTGTCACCCATCAATGGAATGGCAAGTATTTTAAAAGACCTAATCTAGTTGTAAATTCGCTACATTATATGTAATTTAGTAAATGGGTCGCTTTTATCCTAGTATCCCATAATTCCATTGTGTTGATGAAATTCTTACTACACTACTTTGTGCCTGTCAAAACTGTGTACGATAATATAAACAGTAAATTACGGTACTTTTGCTTTTCAGTATCATGGTCATGCTTTGGCTTCTTGTTTCTTTATATGACATTGGAGTTTTTATTATAAATTTTAGGAGTGGAGGTTGCTTCACAACCTTTTGGATAAGATCAAAGTGTAGTATCTTTTCTTTGAAACCGCCATGGCCTCGAAGTTCAGAGAACCATGGCCCTTCGGGAGTCCTTGTGGCATGCTCGGGTATCGTCCTGGGAGAAGTTGCGCAGGATATCTTGGCCAGCTGGTTGGGAGGAGATCACCGTTAGCATGCTCAGGATTCGTCCTGAGAAGCTTTTGGGATCTCCACCCCTTCCCCCTCCCCCCTTTATTCGGTCCTTGTGGCATTTGTCCCAGTGACAGGGATTTGGGATTCTCCACCCTTAGCCTCGGTGAGATGTTCCTCAATCGTAGTCCTTGTGCTGAGTACCATTTTAAGTCTTTGGTATGACTCAGTGGTGGATTGAACCATTGCCTACCGAACCGGAGGTGTGCGCTCTACCACACTACCTACTGAGAGAGCACATCTTAAATCATTCTCAACTTGGAGCTTATTTTGAGTTTTCAACTTGATAGATAGAAGTGAAGAAAACCCTATCTCTAGACTGCACTTTTAATTTTACCTAATAGCCTTATTCCTCTCTGGGGGGAATTCCACCCCAGGCAAACCTCTGAAATTATTTTGCATAGGTTTTATAGCAGAAGATAGATGTGAAATGTTAAATGATCAACTTGTTTAATTCATGCTATATTCACTATATCTGTTCACAGGCAAAATGTGCTGTGGAAATTTGGACATGACTCATTACCTATATATGCTTTTAGTATTTGCTGTGTCACTATATATATAATTCGAATGAATGAAAGTTTTAGCATATTTGTTCAGTAAATTCAACCTGTGATATCAGGTTACATAAACAGCTAGTCTGAAAATAATTTAACGATTTGTCATGCCATATTTATTTATTTAAAAAAACAAACTCTGCTTACTGTCAAACAATATTCTCCCCCCCCTCTCTCCTCTGTCTCTGTGTATGTGCCATGGTCCTTCAGGACTCTCCACAGCTTCCTTTCTTTTGTTGTTTTCAGCAATGCTTGCTCAGTGTTGCCAACTCAAAAAATATTTTCGCGCTAGTTTGACAGCCAAAAAGCACTAAAAAGGCGCAATTTTTTTTTAAATAGCCAGAAATGGCCAAAAAGCACTAAAAAGGTGCAAAATTTTTTTTAAATAGCCAGAAATGCCCAAAAAGCGCTAAAAAGGCGCAACATTTTTTTAAATAGCCAGAAATGGCCAAAAAGCACTAAAAAGGCGCAATTTTTTTTAAAATAGCCAGAAATGGCTAAAAAGGTGCAAAAATGGACGTAATGTTTTAGGCTCAAACGCGCTAATTTAGCAGTTTTTTGCACTGCCAAAACAAAAAAACATGCTGAATCTATCACGAAACGTGCTAAATTGGCAACACTGTTCTTGCTCCTTTGCGACCTCTCCTCGTCTTTCTGGTACTCATTCTGTCATCCATTTGCTCAAACATGTCCGACATTCCATATCATGGTTGTGATCCTATCTTTGTTGATGACGGTCAAGTGACACCTGCTGCACATAGTCGTCCTTCCTTACCGGGCGCGGTATCCGTTCCAAACTGAGATCTAATATCAGTAAACAGTGCATAGCAATAATTGTTCTTGGAAGGATTGGTGGAGTAGTAGTAGTAGTAGTGGTTTCTCGTTGCCTTCTCCACAAGGTTTTTAACAAGACACCATCTCGGATTGGCTAGCCGTTGGCTCTTGGAGTTCATCCACCCTGGGGTAGGTCTTATTTTTATATCCCTACTGGGCTGCTAACCATCCTCCTCGTCCACAGAGGATCACTTTGCCGCCTTTTGACTTTTCCATTTTTGGCTTTTTTGGCTTTTTCTTCATTTTGTATAATTTAATCATTTTGTATCGTGAGCTCATCTAATTGGTTTGTTAATCATGATCATCATCATGATCATCATCATGATCATCCGTTATAAGTCCACTGCTGGACGAAGGCCTTTCCCATCTCCTTCCATGACAACCTATCTTGTGCTAATCTCTGCCAAGTCTTACCAGAAAACTTTTCTATCTCGTCCCTCCATCTTGTGTCTGGCCGTTTCATACAATAAATTTTGGGAATATCCTGCTAGAGTTTAATCATCATCATGTTACGGTTGGCCTTTTGGCTAAGATCAAAGTGTATTTGAAACCGCCATGGCCTTCGGGGTCCTTGTGGCATGCTCGGATATTGTCCTGGGAGAAGTTGCACAGGATATCTTGACCAGCTGGTTAGGAGGCGATCACCATTAGCATGCTCAGGAATCGTCCTGAGAATCTTTTGGGATCTCCACTCCCCCCCCCCTATCCTGGTCCTTGTGGCATTTGTCCCAGTGACAGGGATTTGGGATTCTCCCCCCCTAAAGTCTCTAGTCACGGGGACATGGGATCCCCCTCCCTCTCCACCTACTGAATTCAGCACTAAATGACCCACCAAGGGTTGATGTGCCATTAAACAAAACAATCAATCAATCCTCGTCCACACCAAAGTGGGATGGGGGGAGCCGATTTAGTCTCCGACCCTGAAACAGGTAGTACTGGTTTACATGGTACCAGTAGCAAGCGAAACCCTGACCTGATATTATTAAATGGTACAAAAAGAATAAATTGTCTCTCATTCACATAACTTTTTTATGAATTGAAGGAGAATAAGTTAAAAAAATAAAGGTAAAAATTGTTTTAACCCATAAGAACCCACTGTAACACTGGTATCACATACAATTTAATTGATCTGCACAGTCTCTTATATAATAAATTTTAACCTTGATTTTAACTTATGAAGTGTACTAAGTGACATTTAATTAACATCCTGGTGCAGTCATGTTACTGTGTGTCAATTTTCCTACCCAGAATCCCACATAATGTTCCTTCAAGTATAAATGGGTCTGGGTTCTTAGTGGTTAAAAGGAATATTCTGTGAGAAAGGTGCTATTCGATTTGTCTTATAAAGATCTATAATTGTGCCAAATTTGAACAATATCCATGGTCATGGTATTTTTGCCTTAAAGATTTGTTTTTGACCCATGTAAGTGTATGCTAAATCAGTCATTAGTTTATGACCGCTTGTTTTTTGAAAATTCAGACCTTTTTAGTGATCACAGCCCAACAAAAGGCAAGAGAAATAACTTATTCATTGATCACCCCTTTTTCCAACTTTTTAATTGATCACTCCCAACACAGCATATAGGGTGGCAGTGATTCATAATTTCCCTTGGAATGCTAGTCATTATTATGCACTGACTTAGACTAGTGTCTTTATCTTGGTTGTTATATTCATAATGTTTCAGCCGCTGTACTCTCCTACCTTCTTCAGGTGTCTGATATAGTTGGTAAACTTCTAGGAAATTTGAACCGAACCCTTTATTCAATCCACAGCTGTAGGTTGTTCTCATTCAGCTGTCCATGTCAGAGGATATCTCGTGGTAGTTAATTCTTCCTGGTTATTAATCACTGCTAACCACAACAAACCGGTTTAAACACTCTTGCTGTGTTTAGGTTATTCATGTGTTCTGACATTTCTATGTATCTATCAATGTATCCAGACTTTGCACAGCCTTAACTGTTTATAGTAGAAACATGAAATTTTGCACACACTCTCTCCACAACGAGTAGGGAAAATGTTGGGTTTTTTAAACCCCCCCCCCCGTTTTTAGTGGGGGTTCAATTTGCAATGTAAGTTTATGCCAAATTGAACCCTTAGAAACGTTGTGTTAACAACACAAACAACAAGGAGTCCAATCGTCGGAAGAACTATTTGAATGTTAAAACTTCTCAAAACTATAGAAAATAAAGTTGACTTTACCACTTTTTATTAAATTTGACTAGTTTTTACCATCATCCTAATTTTAGTTGTTTTTATACAGCTTATTAATTTTTATAAATTAATCTTTATTATTATTGGATGAAGTATTGTAACAGACCACTTTTTATTAATTTTTATTAGTTTTTACATTCATCCTAATTTTAGTTGTTTTTTATACAATTTATTAATTCAGCCCACTGTTTCTATGGCAATGAATACTACTCAAATTTAATAAAAAGTGGTATGTTCCAATACTTCATCCAATAATAATAAAGATTGATTTATAAAGTTGACTTTGTCTCTCAAAATTTTGGCCACATGATTTATTTAAAAACTTTTTTCAAATTCTTAAACTATTTTAATAACAATCTTTAAAAATAGATTTAGCAAAACAACACCAAACCGATGACTTTAATCAGTTGTTTTGGGGGTCAGGGGGGCTGATTTTAGAGGACGTATTAAAATCTAGGGCAAATCTGGATTTGTATCTCTGCTCTTGATTTACAAAAATACTGTACTAAACAACCCCGATTTCACTCTTAATCAGAGAAGACCCCACCCGCCAACCCTCTTAGGGGTCTCAAAACAATAACAGATAAACAATAAAATAGGTAAACAATGAGTGTGCATAATTATTGATATAATTAATTGATAATGAGTGTGAAAAAGGCCATAAGAATAGAGGGTGTGGATTTTAGAAGAAGTTGAGGAATACATTTACGTAGGTCAGTTGATAAAGTTGGAGAAAGACCAGGGAGACCAAATAAAACAATGTATAGCGATTGGTTGGAAAGCATTTAGTAAACATAGAGACATATTGAAAAGCGCCTTGCCAATATGCTTAAAATGTACAATGAATGTATAATACCAGCTATGGCATACGGATGTGAAACCTGGGAACTAACTAAATCACTCGAAAACAAAATCAGAATAACACAAAGAGTGATGGAAAGAGCAATGTTAGGAATAACATTAAGAGATAGAAAAAGATCAACATGGCTCAGAGAACAGACCAAAGTGAAAGATATAGAAATAATTAAGAGACAAATGGAGATGGGCTGAACATATAGCAAGGAGGATAACAGCTGGGGCAAAAAGTTGACAGATTGGTGCCCTAGAGAAGGCAAACGCAGTAGAAGACCAGACATAAGATGGAGAGGTGAGATAGAATGTTTAGCCAGTAAGACATGGCAACGGTTAGCTCAGTCACTGTCGACATGGAAGGAGCTGGGGAAAAGCCTTTGTCCAGCTGTGGACTTCTGATGGCTAATGATGAGGAGTGTGCATAATTAATAGCGTAAGAGCTCCGTTGGTGACTGCCTCTACACCCCTTGGATTAATAATGGAATGAGCCATCGTCGTGGTGAAAAAAGAAAGGGAAGAGAGGGGGAGAAAGGAAGAAAATGGTAAAAATAATAAGAGATTCCGTTGTCATGGTAATTAAAAACGTCACAGAGACACTACTGTCTGGTTCTATGAAGCAGAAGAAAGGAAAGAAGAAAGAGTGATAGAAAAGGACATTTCATTTTTATTCTTTAATGGGAGGGGGGTGTGGTAGAGTGAAGCAGAACAGAAAAGCACTTTAATAAGAGGCAGAAATGATAGGTAGTTTTTTTTTTGTCGGCTGTGGGTGTGAAAGTTTTGGAAGTTTAATATCGGGGTGATAAGAGGAAGAGATACGTGCACTACCCGTAATCTCCTCTAAATTAATAGCATAATAAGCGGAAGGAAGAGAAAGAGGATTTATTTATTTATTTTTCTGTCAATTGTCTCGCGATTACGGACATCTTGCTATATATACTTTTAATAGCTGAAAACCGCCCGATAGCATTATAATTAGTTATAATTAAAGGATAATTAGTGGCTTATACAAGGGAAAATGTTTTTGTTTAAGATAACTTGTGGAAGTTGTTTACGGAATAAAATGTCAATGTAAATTCGTTTTGTTTTAACAACAACTCAGACCATCTATCTCGCACATTTTTAGTTTTATTTATGTAGGATTAATAGTCAGCTGGTTCTTGTGGCAAAACAGTAACAAGAACTGCATATATAAGTTGGGTGTTCTTTTTAAAAGTTCAATGAAAAAGATGGTTCTAAAAACATTGGTAAAGCCTTTGATCTGTCTTTGAGCACAGTAAAAGCAATTGGTCAAAAACTGGGAGAGGTGTCACGCAATAGTCTCAGTCGCCTACGATTGTTGATACAGGCATCCCCCCAATATAGCACGGATTGCGATATGAAGTAGGGTGGTGGTAGACCCCAACATTTTTACCTATATTTTACCTATAAAAGCCCACTCGTAAAAAAAAACGTGAATTAAAACAGAATTTCCCTATCTTTTGGACTGAGCACTATATTTAAAAAAAATTTTTTTAAGCCCATTTGATGACAGAGGTGATGCAACCCCACCTTCCCCACACACACTTCTGAATCACTACCATCCCTGGAATTCGATTCCTCAAAAGTAATCCGCGAACCGGTCCAGAAAAGAAGCTATATCGACGGGGATAAAGCGAACCGCAGATGTTCAAATGAAGATCCTGAATTTTGTCGTCTTTCTCTCCCGCTACGTGGGCGAGCCTTTCTCTGAAATTATTTCGCTCTGCAGAATGTTCGCTCCCGAAAATATACAACGCAAGAAGAAGACGTCTCTCCCTCACGTCGACAAAAAGAAAAATCACAGACCAGCATTATCCAACAATTTCGGTAGTCATGAACGAAACATTTTTCTTTATTAATTTGAGCTTTTCCACTCCGGAGCTTAGGCAAACTGGTACAGAGTATCGGAAGAAACAGCAGCTAAAGGGTTAAATAAGTCATTGATGTAAATAAATATGTAGATATTTTGTTTATAAATACCAAAATGTGGTATACTTTGCTGTGTAGTTATTTTGGTGGTTTATTTAATAAAAAACATTAAAGAATCATCATCATCAGCAGCAGCAGCCGTTATGGACGAAGGCCTTTCCCATTTCATTCCATGACAACCTATCTTGTGTTAACCTCTGCCAAGTCTTACCGGCAAACTTTTCTATCTCGTCCCTTCATCTTGTGTCTGGCCTTTTCCTACTTCTTTTACTGTCCCGTGGGCACCAATCGGTTAGTCTTTTCCCCCATCTATTGTCATCTCTTCTTGCTAGGTGGCCGGCCCATCTCCACTTTTGCTGCTTAATTGTATAATATCCTTCACTCTAGTCCTCTCTCTGATCCATGTTGATCATTTTCTATCTCTTAGAGTTATCCTTAGCATTGCCTTTGTCTATATGTTCAAATCCAACTTAGTTTTTATACGATAGACGATGATTGTCGTCTTTCACCTATCGCCTGCCTTTGAATATCGACCATACCGACCCTGTGGTTATCGCAGCTCAGTTATAACACAGTTAGCTTTCCTGGACCCCAACTCCTGGGGGTTGTAATGGGGGACATCTGTAGTAGTAGTAGTAGTAGTAGTAGTAGTAGTAGTAGAAACAAATTTGTTTGCTATTCCATCGGTTAACAGAACTGCATTAAAGAACCTACTAGTATAATTTTTGTAGTACTGCACGAAATTGTCTCAAAAGAAGTCCCTGCTCAAGAATAAGCACATGCAAGCAAGACTGGCTTTTGCAAAAACACACCTCATGGACTCGGAAGGCATGTGACCAGAGGAGATCAAAGAAGAGCTATGTGACCCAAATTCCAAATGGTGGAAAATTGGCTAAGCTCAATATCCAGTAAAGATTGTCGATTAGTAGGTTTACTACCTTATGACTACTATTACCAATGTTGACATCATACTTTTACTGCCTCAGGCTAAGATCAAAGTGGAGTATCTGCGCTTCAAAACCGCCATGGCCTCAAAGTTCAGAGAACAACGGCCCTTCGGGGGTCCTTGTGGCATACTCGGGTATCGTCCTGGGAGAAGTTGCGCAGGATATCTTGGCTGTGGCTAGGATCAAAGTGGAGTATCTGCGCTTTGAAAAACGCCATGGCCTCGAAGTTCAGAGATCCGCGGTCCTTCAGGGTCCTCGTGGCATACTCAGGTATCGTTCTGGGAGAAGTTGCACAGGATATCTTGGCTCGCTGGTCGGGAGGCGATCACCCTTAGCATGCTCAGATTCTTCCTTGGAAGCTTTTGGGACCCCCCCCCCTTATCCCGGTCCTCGTGGCATTTGTCTCAGTGACAGGGATTTGGGATCCCCCCCCCCCAAGTCTCTAGTCACATCTAAATGACCCACCAAGGGTCGATGTGCCGTTAAACAAAACAATCAATCAACTAGTTTCTTAACATTGACTTCTGTTTCTGTTGCCAATGGTCGACCTCAATTGTACTTAATTTGTACTTGTGGTTCACTCGTAATTGGTCACACTTATCTTGCACGTCAAATGCTACCGAATCTTATATCACTCAATACACTAATCTGTATCTCGTCTTTGATATACCAGTAGCTCTGCCATTTTGTATACACTTTTGGGCAGTGTGGTAGATCAGGCAGTAGATTGATTGATTGTTTTGTTTAACTTGGTCTTATGCCTTCCCAGCCCTAGGCGGTCTGCCTGTCTGGCTGCTTGTCCCCGTCTCTGCTTTCGGGTCTCTGAGTTTTCTTCGTCTCTTCTCTGAGCTTTATAGGGTTTTGAATGCCCACGCTGGTGTCATTTCCGGTTTCCACATTCTGGTTTTAGGACACCTACACATTTCCTAAGGTGACCGGGTCACTTCCACTTCTGCACAGGTGTTTGGCCTGGAAATGACCTGCTCGTGGTAATATATCATAACAGGAACTGCAAACAGGAAACACCACGCTCGTTTTAGAATAAAAACTGTTTATTTCTGTAGGGTTATATTGTCATCAGTCAACCCTTCCCACAAGCACAAATGTGATACGTTCTAGGATCAATTGATTGGTCAGTCAATGGTCAACTCGTAAGACAGCAGAGAAGAGTTTGTAGCGGCGAGGGAGATGCAGAGTGTAGTCAATGCAGGGCTCCAAGGGTTTCAAGCCTGCAACCAAGAAGTAAGGGTTGAGCTTCTAACTGTGGTTTCTGTCTTAATCACTCTCTTTCTTAGTTGAATTTTCTTAAGTTGTGGTCTCAGCTTTCACTCTTAGGTCCCAACAGTCAACTCGTCACGGCTATCATCTGTTGGTTGGCAGCCAACTATTCTCATCTGCTGCTGAGAGCCAAACATCAACCTCTTTTATGAAAATCGGTCATTTTTAGTAGTGGGGTTGACGTAGTGTGGGTCACGATTAATTACCAATCAATCAAGCTCTGATATGGTGTATTTTATGAATTTACAGTTTTTCTAGCTAGCAAATTTTCTTGTCTGAATTGAAACAGATTCCACCCACGAGTGAATTTCACTGGCTTGTAGAATCCACTGTATATTTTATTGACTTGTAAAATCTTAGACTCCACGTTTTTGTATAATCCGATGTATATCTTACCTACTTGTAAAATCTCGTTATTGATAGTATCACACCACCAAGATAAGTATAACAACTCTCGAAACATAACAACTGGTGACATGATATAATAATTGGAAATATAACTATTGTCAACAACTTAACATCCCCACTGTCAAGTATGAGGGTGGATCTGTGATGCTTTCTCTGCATCTGGGCCAGGAGTGCTTGTTACTATAAATAGAACAATGAACACGGCCTTGTACTGCCAAATTCTGAAGATGTAGATCACAATTTCCCCCTCTAACAAGACAATGACCTAAAACTTCAGCAAAAGCGATGCAAGGATGGTTAAGATTTTTAACAAATCAAATCTTGGAATGGGCCAAGTCAAATCCTCTTGAAAATTTTCTTGGCAAGAGTTGAACCTGGTGGTTCATTACATGATTTATTCACTTGTTATAAGGATTAAGAGTATGAAAGGCTGCATGAACAAACCCTGTTTGCTAACATATCTGGTAAATTGGTAGCCAGTTGATTTGTCGATGGGACTAAAGTTTAATACATCAGATATCAAAATATATATATAGAGAGAGAGAGAGAGAGAGAGAGAGAATCCGGTCAATTTGTCGATGGGACAATTCGTCGCCAACTCCAAGAAATGTTCAAAATTAAAAAACTAAAACTAAAGTTTAATACATTAGATATTGAAATTTTACAATTTAAGATTTGTGCAACTTCTTATAAGAAATTCACCTTTTGTTCAAAATCGTATTTTTCTAACTCATTTTTTTCACGCTGTTTCATATTTTTTTATGATTTCTTCTCCCCAAATATTTTTTGTAACTTAGCCTTGCATGCACAATTTTCACACCTCTAATATATCTATAGTTGTATATCAAGACAAGAGGAAAATTATTGTCTGTCGATCGCAATGACTGCGTGAAACTGATCAGTAACAACAAAATTGGAAATATATGGCATCTGGTCAATTTGTTGATGGGACAATTCGTCACCAACTCCAAGAAATGTTCAAATTTAAATAAAACAAACTGAAATTAAATACATCAGATATCAAAACTTTAAATTTTGATATCTGATGCTTTTAAAAAAATTAATTTTTTGTTCAGAATTCTTATTTCTCTATCACATTTTTTTCACACTGGTTCATATCTGTGTATTTTTTTCTTTTGCCTGGTTTCTTGTCCTGGCTTTGCAGATGGGTAGGATTCTTGAATAAATCTAACATTTGGGGATTAAATTCAAATATGCTAAATTGGTATGAGATCATTTGTCCAATGAGTATTATTCAAATCAACAGACATAAACAATTTATAGTCGACACCGGAGATGAATTGTCCTATCGACTAATTTGTATCAAGACAAATTGACCAGCAACAATTTGTCCTATTACCATAATAATATTGAATACATTTGTGTTGGATGTGTTGTCTAGATTTCAGGACCAAGAGAGGAAATTACAAGACATTTAATAACTTAACAAGAACAATGTTTAATCATTGTTACCCACAACAGACCAGTTTAAACACTGTTGCTGGGTTTAGGTTATTCATGTGTTCTGACATTTATATGTATCTATCTATGTATCCGGATTTTGCCCAGCCCTAACCGTTCATAGTAGAAACTTGAAATTTTGCACACACACTCCCCTCAATGAGTAGGGAAAATTTTTTTTGTGGTTTTTCGAAAATTCCCCCACAAAATAGGTTTTTAGTGGGGGGTTCAATTTGCAATATAAGTTTATGCCAAATTGAACTCTTAGTTTGTGTCCAGCAGCATTCTCACTTGTTTTTTTGAAAATTTTGACTTTTTAGTGAATACTGCCCACCACCTCTGTTTAAGTTACAAGGTAAAAAGAAGCATATATAGGTGGTGGTGATTCATAATTTCCCTTGGAATGCTAGTTTGTCCTTGTGATGTTGCTGCCTCTTCCACTCTACCAGAGTATATGACTTTTTTACACTACCCAACCCAGAGATTGAACTCATGACGGCCAGGCAGGTTAACCCTTTCCTCCCTAGCAGTCATGTTTGATTACTTCCCTGATATACCTGTTTGCCCTGAAACTAATCTAACAGCCTGTTGCTGAACAAAAAGATACAATGGACAGTAAATAAATTGCTATATCTCTTTTAATATTAAATGTACGCTTACTAGATTTTCAGTGATTATTCCTAATGTATCACTTCCAAGTCCAGTGAAATAAAACCTTGAAAAAGGTATTATTATCGATTGATTGGAATTATGTTTTAAATTTGTATGATTTAAATTTAAAAGTGTTTTTTTTGTTTTTGTTTTTTAGTAAATTTTGTTTATCATTTAAAAAAATGTTTTTGTTTATTTTCAATAATAATAAATTATTATCTATAAACTGCTTAGCAGTACAGGCAAGCAATCAGTCCACGGTATGTGTTTTTTAGTTATTTTATCATTTTTTTCTATCACGCCTAGAGGTGTTATCAGGGAGGGAAGAGTTAATAGATAGGCTTATTTTTTTATTTATTTTTTTTTTTTTTTTGAAAATTCCCCTCCAAAATATGTTTTTAGTGGTGGTTCAATATGCAATGTAAGTTTATGCTAAATTGGTCAGTGGTTTGTGCCCGCTTTATTTTTTGTTGAAAATTGAGACCTTTTTTAATGATCACAGCCCAACAAAAGTCGAGAAGTAACTTATTCATGATCACCCCTTTTTTCAACTTTTTAATTGATCACCCCCAGCACAGCATATATAGGTGGCAGTGATTTATAATTTCTCTTGGAATGCTAGTTTTCTTTTTTACTCTAGTTGGTACATTAGACACAAAACAAACAGTCTGTCACCAAGATGAGATAAGGAAATCCGAGTTAAAACCAACATCTCCTGTGACGTTAAAAACATAATCTATGCTATCACCTGCAGAGGCTGTGACAAGGAATATATAGGTGAGACATCGATCCTTAGAAATAGAATTACTCTACATAGGCAACAAATCAGAGACCCTTC
Source organism: Architeuthis dux (assembly GCA_006491835.1). Classification (NCBI taxonomy): domain Eukaryota; kingdom Metazoa; phylum Mollusca; class Cephalopoda; order Oegopsida; family Architeuthidae; genus Architeuthis; species Architeuthis dux. Next base: position 1,142,086 of record VCCN01004649.1, read on the forward strand.
CACACACATTCTTCAAGTCAGCAAAAACATAGACGAGTGTTCTTCTCTGGAACCAAAATTTTCAGTTTTTCCCTTCTACGAAATGAACACAAACAATATTCTCCAAAGAAGAAGGGAATCACATTTTATTAAGATCCTAAAACCTGCTCTAAACCGGCAATCGTAGGGACTCATTCCATTTACACTACATAATCTTTTTAGAAACACAGACCCGCCCTACTCCTTTTACAACCCTATATAAGTTCATTATACATTCGCCTTCTCTCCTATTATAAACAAAATCCCTTTAACTCTCCTCAATTATTGAAAGAAGTTTTGCAAACTGCTAAGTTTAGGCTTATTAGTCATAACTAGTTGTTCAATTAACAGGGGTACATATTTCTTATATATTATATGTATTCTTTTATTATGTGTATTTTTTCCTTTGATTAACTCTTTTATGACAGGTTGGCCCCTTTAAAGGATCTTGTGTAGAGGACCTTTTGGAGATTTTTTATTTTTATTCTTTATTCTTATTCTTATATATTTAATCTTTTAATTCCTTATTCCAGCTCTTTCTCTAAAAATTATAGATACTTTCCCATCCAACAAATTTAATTGTATCTCAATTTAATTGCACACACATAAAATCAGGACCTGCCCCTCCCTCTCATAACCTGCATTTGATAGCAGCTCTCATCTAAGTTCCAATAGCTGTCACTTGGCCAAAACAATAGGCCCCCATGGGACTCGTACACTTTAAACCAGGATATAGCTGTGGGAATACATTACGGACAATACATTCTGATGACCAACCAAGTCGGCTCTGGGCGGAACCATCCATAAAACAAGCATATAATATAGCAAAACCTTCACCGTTTGAAAACACACAAATTTAAACTGGTAAAGGCTAATAATAATTATTATTTTTATGTCAAAACACCTATGACAAAAAATAAAAACATCGATGCCATAACTCAAAAGTTTGGCTTTCCTTTTTTGCACTTTTTTCTTAAACTTTAACAACTCTGTTGCGGATTCTCCCCAACCATTTCTTTCTCCTCTCTCTCTTATACTTTTTAACTATGTGACCTCCTTGGTTGTATAGCACTGTAGCGGTAACTGAGTCAACAAGGGTACCTCCTAACAAAGTCT
>VCCN01004649.1:1547619-1560325 GCA_006491835.1 Architeuthis dux
ACTTGTGACTTCCACTTACATATATTGGACTTTTGGACGTACCCCAGGGCGTTGGTCTTACACGTTCTAGCTTCTCCTGGTGTGAGTAGCATCAACTTTGTTCTGACTAGATTAAATACTATGAATTCAGACTCCAATTCATACTTTGCAACCGTCCCCAACCGTTGTTCCAATTTAGGGTAAGGGATGGGTAAATTTATTACCTGGTATATTTCAAAGGTACTATCTCTGTCTGGTAACGGTACAGACATTAATACTAATAATTTATTGTCTTCTAATATGGTAAGGTATAACGCCCAGAGTTCTGGCAGGCATGCAATTGACAACCCTAGATGACAGTATTCAATATCTAAATACTGGTTTTTAATAAAATTGCTAAGGAAACCAAAAAGAGGTAGGAAAATTGTCCCGTTAAAAAAAAAAAAAAAAAAATGTTTTTAATTCAATTTCTTTTGTGTGAATTCAGAATTTCCTGCTTAAAAAAAAAATAATTTTTGCAACTTTTTTTTTTCTTTTCCAGATTCATAAGACCTTCCTCTCCTCTTGTCATTTAAAAAAAATTTTTTAAGGTTTCAGGTGGGGGTCCTATTTACAATATAAATATGTGAGAAAAACACAGCCGAGTGAATTATAATATCTCCATAAGTCAGCTGAAGAATCAACTGGCAACCTAAGGTGATGAGGTAGTTTGGTTTGGATCTTTAACAATAGATCCCTGAGGTGGCCCGGGGTCACTATACTTGGTGACAAATGTCCTAAGGACAGCATATCTAGCTGTGCCCTGACATTCTCCAGTAGCAATATCAGAGACTGTGAGGCTTGGCACACGTATTCGTAATTATCATTAATTGTAAATACTGCTGCACAAAATTGCCCAACTCTTGCAATTCCGTGGTCACAGTCTTAGTCATATTATTCACCTCTTGTTGCATTGCCTGCAAACTACCAATTAACCAGTTGATTTTCTGTCTATTTCGGGCCAAATCCACCCTTGTTACGTTCAATATCGATACACTAACTCTTGCTACTTGTGCCAACACTCTCCTATCCTTCTCTAAGTCTATATAATTTTCACCTAATTGTCTTTACATCTCCCTCTGATACTTTTCCAAAAAGAACACTTAATGCCTTCCCCACTATGGGAAGTACTGACCTCTTCTCCCTTTGTAGCAGAGCTGTTTGGTGGGGAAGGGCATGTAAGAGATAAAGGGTTTTTTGCATGTTAGTATAGAGAACAAATGTCTCAGAAAAATGTAGCTTAAAAAGGTCTTCCTTGGAAAGTAGGTCACCGGGGGATGAGGATAGCTTTGGGCAATGGGTGGATGGCTGGGCAGAGGAAAGGGGAAGTTTTTTGGGGGAAATCAGTCAGAAGACCAAAGCCGGACAGAGCAGACCTGGAATGTCTAGAACCAGGCGGGTGACTACTACGATCAGTAGGAGTTGACCACGGCACAATGAAGAGAGGTGACTGAAGATAGGATGTGGGGTGCGCGGGGTAGATGTGGGAAATAGTAATTCGATTTGCGTCTTCTCATTTTATCGGCCAGTTTCTAAAAACTGCAAATACATCGAATTACTAAAAACACCTATTTTTCGCATTGCCTCTTTATCTTTCGAGATGACCCATCTTCCCATTTTCAGCCAAATAACCAACGACTGCAGGCTCGCCAAGTACCAGAGTTTCCACAACGGTATCTTGGCGGTGCAACACACGGATGCATCATGGTACACCTTTTCTGTAACAGTTCTACCTCTTTTAGATAGTCTCTCATGCCCTTCCACTGCATTTCCATAGTTGTCACAGCGTGTGTGGTGGCAATTTTACCTCAGTGTCCGAAATCAATGAAAAGGGTCCGCTGGCCTTGACTCCAAGCAGTACCTCTACTCCACCCATCTTCAATAAGGCTGGGTTAAAGCTCAACTGCGCTTTGTTATTCCTAAGCCAATCCTCCCCTAAAATCATTGACCTACACAGGTCTGGAGCCACATATACTTTCGGTATACTTTCTACCCTTCCTACTTTCACGGAGAGACATATCATGCCTGCTATTTGCATATCTTTCCCATTCGCCTGGCTGACCTTCAGGTCGGAACTTCTTAGCCTTTTCCTTATTTTCAATTTTTAAAAGTCTTTTTCTCTCAACATAGACACGGATGCACCTGTGTCTATTAGGGCCTTCATAGGTCGGTCACTCACTCTCACCCTGCACACCAGTTCATTTTCCTGTGCCAGTAACTCATAGACTCGGGTTACCCATCTATTTCCGTCCAACCAGTCCTTCTCAGCTTCCTTATGTGAGATATTCTGTGGTTGTCTGCTTTCCCGAACCCTCTGTCTATCCGTCTGGTGGTAATTTTTCTGAACACTTTGTCTCTTTCCTTGGGAGACAATTTCTCTGGACCGATAGTCTATTCTCCTGGGGGTAATGACTTGAGTGTCCCAAACCTGCTGCTTATATGATAATTGCTACCATACAAGGGTGGGTCTGATGGTATGAGGGTATAGTTAACTTTAGTTCAGAATATCTACCTCATTTCCACTAATTAGCTCTTCCTTCTAATAAGAGATTTTATTTTTACTAACACCTTCTTTAATTTCTATTATTCCGGGAGTACATCTGGTTTTGACATACAAGGTTCAATGTAACACTAGATGTAAAATCTAGTGCATTTCTCAACAAAAGTATTCTCCTTAGGAATTTTCAAATATCTCTTTTTACTATTAATCCCATTAACCCCTGGCCATCCCATAGTATCCCACTACACCAATTATGACCTTCCATACTTAGAAACATAAGATTAACTCCAATCATTAAGTAAAAACATAAACACACATTTGATTTGAACACACAAGAAGTTGAGTTCAACACCCAAGTTTAGATACTTACAAGTGCTTCACGGATAACTAACTATACACTACCTAATTAACTTTAGAAAGGTGACAGGAATCACACTGAAAAGCTAACATTTTGAACAGACACACACCTTCCATGCACCCTCTCCTATAAGAAAGCAAACACAATTTGATTCCACGTTCATTCCTTTTTTTTGTTTCCCTAGAATACAGAATTGTGGTTTGTTCAAACATTTTCCAAGACACACATCTTTCCTACATTTCAAATTACGTACATACACATTCACACATTATACATACCAGGATCTACCGTCAGATCGCCCATCCAATAGATCGCCCATGGGCGGTTATTTTAGGCGTGCGTGTATGTGGGGGTCAAGTTTTGGTTGATGAAAATTTGAAAACATCTATGTTTTAGTGCACTTTAGTATAAAATAACTGGACAACTTGAATACGCATATAATAATTAAGTCCGAAATATCTGTCAATTCGTTGTATAAACAAAAAGTTGCTTCAAAGAAATTAATTCGCTCGATACTTCTTCACTATTGCTGAATGAGTTTGAAAACAAACAAGTTATGTTATTTATTTATTACAAAAATTTAATTATTTTTGGTGTTTGCAGGTACTAAATACAGTCTATATAATATATGTTTTATTATGCTCAATTTAGCAGTTGTGATAGCTTTTGAGGCTTTGAATAATGGCCCTGGGCTATTATTTGGTCCATTTTTTTTCACACAAATTTGGTTGTTTTTCTGTTTTACTACCCTGGGTGATCTTACGGTAGATCCTGGTATGACATAAGTCCTTTCTGCATACAGATACATGCACATGCATTCTCACATGAATTATATGCTCACTCTTTCTTACATACATATCTTCAACCAACGAAGTAACTTGCATTCTATTATGAAAGTAGTAAACCCAACTCTTTAAAAGCAATTCTTCTTCTTCTCTATTGATGAGAACTTACTATGTTGATAATATATGCATTCTGTAATAAACACATTTCTTGTTATGTTATATCTTGTTATCATCCCCGCATGCAATTGCATTCGCTTCTCTTGCGTCCATAATCTTGCATGTAGCATGGTTTATTTATTTTACTATTGCAGGTAGAAAGAAAGAACCAAGGAATACATCTTTGTTTCCCCGTGACTAGAGACTTGAGGGGGGAGAATCCCAAATCCCTGCCACTGAGACAAATGCCACAAGGAAGGGGGAAAGGGGTGGACGATACCCGAGCATGCCACAAACACCCCAAAGGGCCTTGGTACTCTGAACTTCAATGCCATGACGTTTCGAAGCATAGATACTCCACTTTGACCCTAGCTACAGCCAAGATATCCTGCGCAACTTCTCCTAGGACGATGCCCGAGCATGCCACAAGGACCCCCGAAGGGCCGTGGTTCTCTGAACTTCAAGGTCATGGCGGTTTCGAAGAACAGATACTACACTTTGATCTTAGCTAAAAGGCTGCGACGCAATGTGGGATTCTGGGTAGGCAAATTGACACACATTAACATTACTGTACCAGGATGTTCATTAGATGTCACTTAGTACACTTCATGAGTTAAAATATAATATTATATAAGAAACTGTGCAGATCAATTAAATTGTATGTTACACCGGTGTCACAGTGGCTTCTTATGGGTTATGGCCATTACCCTCTTTACCTCTCTTACAACCAGCAGATAGCAACAACGTGCCTAGCTTATGTGAATACCGCACTACTACAACTGCTGCTACTACCGTCATCAGTGACGCAGTAACAGATTAACTCATTTCATGGTTCTCTAGAAACTTCCAACAATCTCATAGTTTTCAAAATAACCATGGAATTTCAATTTTTAATCCATTTCACTTTTTAAAGAGATCATGTTTAGTAATGATTATAGCCAACACTGTAATGCTTATTAGATGCGTTAAGCATTTCTAACAGCGATTGCCATCAATGACTGACTGACATACCGAAATGTGAGTTTACGTACCTTGCTCAGTGTTGCCAATTTAGATGTTTTTCATCTAAATCTAGATGTTTATAGGTGTTTTAAGATGTTTTTGGACCCAATTTTAGATGAGAACTTGAAATACACTGTTTTCTCTAGAAATAGTTGGGACCCCCCAAAAATAGGTCTTAAAAAGATATGTTTGAATATGTTTGAGGATTTATTGTTACATAGAGATAGATTATTGATCAATAAAGGACTTTATGTTAAATCAAACATCATAATTTTATGAATATTTCATTTTTGTTTTTTATTTGTTTGTAAATAATAATTAAATACAAAGATAGAAGGTTCCTCAAGAAATATTATGCGCTGGGACCCATCTATGTTAAACTCAGTTCCAAATGTTATTTCAACAATAAAATTTGTAATGTCTCGCTTTACCAGTTGAGATCACACCAAGGCTGAATTTAACATATCGGTTGAATATCATTGAAAATATTACCTTTTTCTTTCAAAATCTTTTAACACTTCAGAGTTTGAAAATCAAAGAAAACAGACATCTTTGTCAAAAGAAAACAATGGTTTCTAATGGGTGTATCCTACATGAGCTTATTTGTTTAAGTGTACGGACCAAGGGTGATCCACACCGTAATCAATGGTATGAGGCAGTTGGTCATGAGCTTGGAGAGGAGATGGGTGCTGCCAGGCTGTCACAAGCCCATCGAAAAGACATGAGGAAGCAAAGCAACTCTTGGTACAGGTTACAGAGAGACCAACATGGAGAAGGACTTTAATTTCTTCTGACTTCAAGGCCCCCTAATGAGCAGCAGTCAAGGGATGAACTGATTGCTTTTTCAATAGAGCAGTTATTTTATTATTGTTCTTTACATTGTAATATATTCTGCAACATGGAATGACCAAAGAACATGGACACAACATATGACCAACTAAGAACATGTCACCAGGTGCTGATGTGGATTTGGACAGGGAGCACATATATAAAGCAACCAGTAAGCATTTTGTGTGCAGTTTCTCTTTTCCTACTTTTCAAGTAGCCAGTGCTTTGGCAAGGTGTATTAGGAGTGGGACAGTGTTACAACCCACACTGTTGGAACTGGTCAGACAATTTGAAATAAAGAAACCTTGTCCCTTGTTCGATCCAGATGATTCAAAATAATGAAATCTTCTCCCTTGTTTGAACTTTCTTTCACTACCTATTTTACATTTTCTTTTGTAAAATCTGATAAAAATACCAGTTGAAAATTTAGTGACAGAAACGAAACAAATGCAAAACCCAACTTTTATAATAATAAAAGAATCAGATAAAATAAAAAGTATTGTTAGAATTTAAGATAAATATAGTTGTATTTATTTCTTTACTTTATTGAGTGAGCGTGAAAAATTGAACATGAAAAACGCCCAAATTCAACCTGAAAGATTCATTAAGCCTTAATGTTAATCAATTCAACTTAATCATTAAGGTTAATTGGCAATTGGTACCTTCCCTGTTTTAAAATGGTCACCGTTCCAGCTGCAGAATAACAAACACTGATGACAAATTTTAAATCAAAGAAGCAAACGACAAGATCCATCAAAACAACAGTTTCATTTTTTGAAGTGTTCTACTTATATTGGGCAATTTCATGTGGTTCAGGTGAACTATCCTCATCTTGCTATTCCTCTTGCTACTACTACCACAACTAGTTGCTGTCAATTTTCTCAGCGTATCATGTTGGATTTATATAAAACTTGGTCTAGACCTTCAGGTGAACTATCCTCATCTTGCTATTCCTATTGCTACTACTACCACAACTAGATGCTATCAATTTTCTCAGCTGTATCATGTTGGATTGATATGAAACTTGGTCCGGACTTTCGGATGAACAATCCTCATCTTCCTCCTGCTACTACTACCACAACTAGTTATGCTAAATATGAAATTTCTCGGGCGTATCATGTTAGATTGATATGAAACTTATTTGGTCCAAACCTTCAGTTGAATTATACTCATCTTCATCCTGCTCCTCTTCCACCTCCTCTTGCTACTACTACCATGGACGGTGGACTCATCGTTGAACTTGTGGTTCTTGTTATTTTATATTTAAAGATAAAAAAATAAATTTGTTTAAATGAAGATAAGACAAAGGGAACATTTTTAACGCCGTTTCGATTTAAAGTTATATTTCATTGGTTTTTTTATGCATCCATGTGACCATTTTTACCACATTTCAGTTGAGTAATGATGAAACTAACTTTTGCAAATAAAATTATATCAATTGTGAGTATAAATTATTTTTTAATTACGTTTTAAAATAGGGTATCGACTATTTAAAAAGTGCCGTGGGTCTACCTATTTAACGTTGTTTCTATTTAAAATACAAATCATTAAAACTGGTGTTTTATGCTTTTAAATTTCGAAAACGTACTTTTTAACAATTCAAACATTTTACTTAAACTTCAAATAACTAATTAAAACTGAAAAAAGAAACATTATAAGTCTACAAAACTAATTAAACCTACTTTTAATCAAGTGTAAATGTGAAATAATAAGAAAGACTTACGTCAAAAAAACGTGTATTTATTTATTTCCTGTGGATGCGATGAAGGCGAACAACAACTTATTTTTTTTACTTTCATAGTAAATAAGAACGAAGAAGCCGTTTTACGGTAATAAATAAAAAGAAAATTGGTCTGATGATATGTAAATATAATAATTAACACTAATTAATTATTAAATAAATAATTTAATTCTTCGTGGGAAGTGCAGACTTCACCACGTTTTTTTGTCAAAACACGCTGAGTGAATGACTTAGTGTTTTCGGCTGTTGTTAGAGACGCATATATCGATGGTTTTCTAGGTTTTATAAATTAAACAAATGGTGAATGAATTACTTTATGTAATTAAATACATTATTTTTAGTAAAGGAAATGATTACGGTTTAAAAATTAATCGGAAAAAGCTAATTTGAAACTTAATCAGGCATTAAAAAATATATAGAGTATTTTACACCTCTTTCGTCGTTAAGTCCCTGTAGCGCAGGGGATAGCGCGCTGGACTTCTAATCCAGAGGCCGTGGGTTCGAATCCCACCAGGGATGATTACAATATTTTTTAGATATTTGTTGATAGATAACTGTCCTGTTATTGTTACGTAGCTCATAGTGAAATTTTAACTTAATTTTTTTTTTTTTTTTGCAATTTCAGATTTTTTTTTTATTATGACATGTTTTGATACAAATAAAGTTGCTTACTTAGGCAAATTAAAGTATTTCACACATTATTTGCCTTTTTAAGAGAAATCATGATACTGATCTAGAGAGGGGTTCCGGACACCCATTCCTGTTCGTCGGGCAAAGCTCAATTAAATCTTTTTCAAATATTTAGATAAAAAAATGTTATAAATAAAAACCACAAATAACCCCATGTAATCATGAATTAACATTAAAAACAAAAATGCTTTTCATCTGATATAATTAAATGTCTTGTGTTTTGATATTTTCTATAGTTTTGAGAAGCATCATTAACATCCAAATAGTTTTTCGGGCGATTGAACTCATTGCTGTTTATGTTGTTAACACGACGTTTCGGCCGATCCATTCATCGGCCTTCTTCAGGTGTAAATATTCGAATGTGATGGTGGTCAAGAGATATTTTCTATAGTTTTGCGAAGGGTCATTAACATTCAAGTAGTTTTCAGACGATTTGCTGTTTGTGTTGTTAACACGACGTTTCGGCCGATCCATTCTTCGGCCTTCTTCAGGTGTAAAATCCGAGTGTGATGCGTTAAACAGAAGTTATGTTTAAAGGGGGGTAGCCCTTATAGCACATGGCCCGGGTGTTTCTGTGTCTTTGTCTTGTCGGGTTTAGATTTGCTGAGAAGTGGAAGCCACATCGGGTTGAGATCTGCACTTGTCTGGCTAATGCATTTAGTCGACATTTTGATGTGAGCTGCCTCTTTGATTTTTCTCTGCTTCCAACAACGTTCTCTGTCAATAATCTGGACTTCCTCCCAAAGAAGAAGATGCTCGTCATTCTCTCTCTAGATGTGATCGGCCATTTCTTTGATTAATTTCTTTACTTTACGCTTTTGTCAATTCTAGTGTTTAAAAGCTAAATAAATATCTGAGTAAATATTGTCTAAGTTGAGCTTAGATTCATTTCAGACTACACCTTTTTAGCTTCAATTTACAAAAGTTGAACTTCAATTAAAAATAGTTGACCTTCAATTTAAAAAAAGGAATTTCAAAGAAAAACTCAGTGCTTCTTAAAGTGTAGAAAATTCCGGTTCAATACCAGCAAAATATCTGACAGAACCTACAAAATATTTTTAAAGTAATAAGTAGAGTAAACTGATTTCATGATGTGGGAGTCAAAACAAGATCGATATATATTTTTATCGGTGTTCAAAGTTTACCTTCCCTATCAGGCCCCAGCCCACACTTCACATCAGGGAATTTTCTTATTTCGGATGTTTTTATTGTTTAATTCATTTTCCCATTTTCCCATTTCCCCTATTTAATTGGAAAGTCCTGTCTCAAACATATGACAGGCGCCCCCAAGCCCTTGGTGTCCTGGGCGACTGCCCGTGTTGCCTGATTTTTAGGATAAAGGAATTTCTGTCTTTAAAAAATAATCTTTAGATTTAAAATAGATTAAATACAAGTAGTCAAAAGGACAGTTGCATCCTTTTTGTTTGTCAATAAGTGTATTGATATAAGTATATTGATCTCAGTCTGCTTGTCTGTCTCATTATTTAGGCAGTTTATGTTTTACTTGCATTAAATTCTCAATTCAAATTCTTCTTACAGAGTTCATAAATTATAATCATTAAAAAAGTCTATCAATCAATAAAATCAGATGAATGCATACATATTTTTTATTTCTTCAAGTACTACTATTTGAAATATTCAGTCATGATGACATACAAAGAGAAAGATGCCCAGTGTGTGGAGTCATATCTCATTTAAAGTGAACACAATGTCAAATTTCTTATTAGGGCGGACAAGTGGGTCTTCATCATATCAGAATAATTAAGGGGGTGGTAGGCTGGAAAGAGTGAGTAGATGGTATGCTTTTTGAAAATATTGGGACGATTATTCAGTACAAAAGCATTTTGCTCCAACCATGGCACAACAAGATCTCCAAATGGGGGATAATGTGTGAACTGGTTTTAGTATCTAATTATCTGTCTTTGTGATTATATTGTTTGTTAGTTTATGTTAGTGAACCAATACTGGATCTCTTTACACTTATAAATTCATATTATATCTTGTAAAAAGAAAAATTATTATTTTAAATTTAAGTTCAACTTTTTTAAATTGAAGCTAAAAAGATGTAGTTTCCTCATCTTTGTTGCTTTATTATTACAATGTTTCAGCTGCTGCAGCCTCTGACCTTCCTTGGGTTGTCTGTCCCATTTGGTAATCTTGTAATTGAACCTTATTGAACTGATGAGGACTAATATTAATAAATTAATTTTATTGATAGAAACAATAACAAGAAATAAGCGTGGTAATCTCTAGATGGTTGTAAGTAAAACCATAAATAGTAGCAGCGGTAGTAATAGTAGTGGTAATAGCCTTTAAGGGTCAGACTGTCGTAAGCAGGTTAGAGTGGAGGAAAGGGTAATGTTAGCGATGTGCACATTCTCTCTCTGTCTGTTCTTGACGTAGTAAGTGATGAAATACATGTATGTTGCAAAGATGCAAGATGCACATGGTAATAATTCAATGAGAATAAAGAATACAAATACTTTGCAACAATAATAAGAAGTATATTTATTACAGAAGATATAACAATAAGGTATTTCTCAGCTGTTGAGAATAAGAAGAAAGAATGCATTTAAAGAGTTTGGTTTACTACTTAGTAAGTGTCCTTAATTCGTTGAAGATTTTAAAGAAGAGAGTGTGTGTGTGTATGTATGAATGTTTACGTACAGAGGTGAGAGGTGCGTCACTGTGTAAAGGGTGGACAAATAATGAAGAATAGTCCATCTTCTCATAGGAAGAGGTGAGTGGAGGATGTGTGGCTGGTCGAAATATCGTCTGTTGGAATGGGTTTCGTCAAAGTTCCAAGGTGAAATGTAAGGTGACAAGAATACAAGGGTTTGCCAGACTTGTAGTCTACAAAGGGTATCGTGTTTCAAATCAAGGGTTGTTTTTCCATGTTCTGTAAGGTTATCTAAAAGCATGGGTGAATAGATAACTTTAGTTCTCGGAATAAAAACCTGGGTGTTCCTAAGAAAAATGTGTGTGTCAAGTGGTTTCACTTGTTGATTGGAGTGTGAGTGCAAAAATTAATATGTGTGCACTACAATCTTCTGGGAGTATTGAATGGAACCCTTTATTAGAACTGCAGAGATATGATGCTCTATTTCCTACACATCCAGTGTCCTTTCTAGGGAATTTTCCAGTACTTGTCAATTCTTCCAAATTGTGCCAATCTACCACTCCATTGAGCCAGGGTCAGTGGTGGAAATTTGGGGGGGGATACTTCAATTTCCAGGTTTTTTGTATGTTCAATGTCTACTAATGGCAGGGTTGCCAGATTTGGAACATTGTGTCCTTTTTAGCCCTGATGTCCGATTAAATTTTTTATGAAATGAAAAGCTATTTATTTTCATTATTGTGATAATCTAGCTACTTTTAGTCACTATCAGCTATTTTTAGCCATCAAATTTATTCTCTCCAATATTTGACAGATTTCGAGCAGGGATGTCCGATTTTGAGAACTGATCTGGCAACCCTGACTAATGGAGACATTACCATATACCTAGTTCCCAAAACCAAGCCTTACTGTATACCTAGTTTCCAAAACCCATTTCTGTCATTGGCCAGGGTGTATTGTCCAGTTCAGAGCCAAAGGAGAGAAAACAGAGATTGTGCTCACGCCAATCTTCCAAGTGGGGAAAGGCCTGCCTGCCTACAAAATCAGCATTTTTTTGTTTTACCTTGGGCAAACATTGACCTCTGGCATCAGTGGGAAATATGATCTCAGCCACAAACAATCGGTACCTATCCTCAGGTCTGCCTGTGAATTATTATTTTGGGGACGTAAAAGTTAAGTAGTATGGCTTTATTTTCGCATCACATACTCCAATGACTGGTCCTGACTTACAAGCAGTAATTGATTTATTTTAAAACAATTTAAGACGTTACAATGAAAATTAATTCTAAAATGAATTCCAAACAGTAATTACTAAGTTATTTTGATACAATTCAAGACGCAACATAACATTGAGAAATGTGCAACAATATATGGTCAAAAAATTACCAACCTTCCTTTTGTATAACCTACCACTAACCCATACGGTATAATGAGGGGGCGGATCATGGCTGGTTTGTGGCACGTGGGGTCGCCAACGTTTTGGGACTATATCAGAGGATTCCTCGTTCACCATCAGCATTTTTTTAAAAAGTTTTAAACATACAGGAAAACAAGAAAAGTTACTACAGACTATATATACTAGGGTTGGTCGATCTTGGAACCGTGGTGTTGGACCAGTCCAGATAGTTGGGATTTGATATAATAAAAACTGACCCAAAGTATTTCATTTCTATCTTTCACCGTCCTTTGAGGAAACTACTTTAAAGAGTGAAATATTCAAGTTGTGGGATATTATTGCAGTGTTACCCGAAACAATAACCAGGCGTAGTATTCCGTGCTATAGAGTAACTTTGTGCACAAATGTTAGAATAATCCTGTCCCGTTGTTTATATATTTGTCTCTCTTAATCTGATAAGGATGTTATCTTGTGTATACCATTCCTTTATTCAGTAGATAAGACGGTTGCTTCTAATGGCTCTTACACTGAACATTAAGATATTTAAACCATATCATAAATTTGAATTTATCCTTTATTTATTATATTTCTTTTAAAAAAAAAAAAATTTAAAAA